>PVIR01013666.1:0-41856 GCA_004026965.1 Petromus typicus
CGGTGAGGTGTGACGGAAGAGGAAGCAGGAAGGAAAGCGGAAGTGCGCGGCTCCTGTGGGATCCGAGGGGCGGAGTGCTGGGATCGCGCTGGCTGCAGTGTCCAGTTCAGATGATCCCGCTAAGCAACTCCTTCCCTGGGCAGGTGAGGTGGGCTAATGACACTGCAGCTGTCACCTGGGGGGAGGGAGATGCTCTCCCTGTTTTTTATTCCTTGCATCGGTCCTGCTACATGAGCGGTATTATTTGGCAAGTGTGTGGCTTCTGTCTAGATGACCCGAAAGCCTCCTGCTTTCTCAGAGGTGGCTCAGCTACAGTGTGTGATTGACTCACCGTGAGGTTAGGCCCGAGAGCACTAGGGTTCAGGGTGTGGATGTCACCTGCCCGGTAGTCTGTTGAGATAAAAGGAGCAGAGAGACACTGCTAAGCTCTCTTGCTGCTCTTACTGTCTTCCGCTGCCATGAACGTTGCCTCTCTGCCACTCTAACTTGGAAATGGGTGATTATGCACTGAACCTCTGCAAATTGTAAGCCAAATAAACTGTTTCCCCTCTAACTTTGGGGGGGGTGTATTTTTTCTCAACAATGAGAAAAAAAGTTAACTAACACTGCAGGTAAAGAAATCAGGCTAAATCCTTCAATGACCGGTAGGCAGAGAAAAGTGGGAGTCTGAACCCAAACCCATCAGAACCTGAAGCCCTTTCACAACCACTTAGACACTGAATATTCTCAGCTTTTTATGAGATAGTCTTCAAAAGGGAAGACAGCACTGCCCTATCTCCGAGTCTTCCCAACGTATCTCCTGTGCCGTGCGGCTCTTGATGACCAGGCTGGAGTAGTGACACCCAGAGGGAAATCTTGAGGATGCTGTAAACAAATCGATGATGTCACCAGCAAAATTATCAAAATCTACTTTTCAGGGTTCTGGTAAATAACCGAAGTTAGCCACGATCCTAGGAGCACACAAGGAGGAAAGCGGCTGTTGACCCCTGGCTGACCTTGAACCTCCCAGTACGCAGGTGGAGCCTGAAGTTTGGGGCACGTAAGGAACTCTCCATCCTGGTCTTAGCTGACCACTCAGTGACCGTGCAGAGACTGGAGCCACATGAGTTAAAGAATACAGTTTACAGAATTAGTCCAGGAAGGCCGTTCACAAGCAGGAGTAATAATAAACCTCAGTGGAGGGATCTGGCTTCTGTAGTTGGTAATTTGTCCTATGGAAAATATCCAGATTTTTAAAAAAATGATACACACAATGAAACAGGAGAGTACAGTCCACAGACAGGCAAAGAGCAGCCACCAGAAACTGTCCCTGAGGAAATCCAGATGTTGGACTCATTTAATGATGCTTTTAAATCATCTTTTAGAAATACATGCCAAGAACTCAAGGCAAGTGCATCTAAAGAATCCCAAGAAGTGATGAGAAAGATGCTTCAGCACTCGGAGGCTATCAATCAAGAGACACTACTGTAAAAAAGATCAAATCCTCCGCCCGAGAGTAAAATACCTGCAATGGAAATTCACCAGAGGGTCTCCCTGGCAGTTTCAAGCTGGGAGAAGAACAAATAAACCAACGTCAAGATAGATTATTTAGATGACCCTGTCTAAAAGAAAAAGAGTGGAGAGAAACGGACAAGTCTCAGCTACCTGGGGGCACCGTCAGCCGTGATTAACATATGCAAAACAGAAGCTTCGGATGAGGAACTCGAAGGGACAGACAGAGCCCTGGAAGAAACCACAACCCCCAGTTGAACGGCCTACATTCATCTACATATCTAAGAACCACAGGCAACTCCAAGCAAGATAAACTCAAAGAGATCTACACCTCCTCACTTCATTACCAAGGTCAGAAAGTAGAAAGTGAAAGATTAGCCCACACCAAAAACTCTGCGATAAGACTCACAGCTCACTTCTCAGATAAGACTCACAGCTCACTTCTCAGAAACCCCGCAAACCAGCAGGCCGTGGAACGTCCATTAAGAAATGCTGAGGGGAAGAAAGAAGTCTATGTCCTGTATTCAGTAACTGTGCAGTTAGTGTCTGCAGTTTTAGATCTGCCGCAGGGAAAGACACAACACAGTGCCACTGATCCTCCCTCGGAGTGCTCCCCCTCCCTCAGACGCACTCATCCCTTCAGCCCCCCACTTTCTCAGGCAGTTCTGGGGGTGCTGTCTTGTGAGTGTCTTTGGTCGTGCTGTCGCGGCTGCCTTGATGTCCTCCATCAACTCATGGTCATTTGGACTTTGGAGAAGAGCCAGCGGTTGCGTGGTGCTAGAGTTGAGGAATAAGGTGGACGAGGCTGGAGCTATGCTTCTTATGGGCTTGCTTTTCCACTGGACGGTGCCCGGCGGCGACTTCACAATGCGTCTAAAATGCGATGTAAAGGTATGAAACAGCTCTTCCGGAACTGCTTCAGAAAGCGGGGAGAATCATGGAATGCGTGTGTTTGCAGAGAGGGGGAGTCTTGTGAGGGCAATAATGGCAATGTATCTCTTACTATAAAAAATGTATTTACTGTATATTTTGATCACATTTTATATATCCAATAAAACTGTCCTTACAAACGGAGATTTGTTTCATCTACGCAACTAGTTTATCTTAGTTCATTGAAAATAAAGATTTGTGTTATCTGTTTTTTCTTTTTATAAAAGTCTTTTCTTTATGTCTTAAACTCAAAATCACTACTTTGAAGATATCAATATTCAGTGTATTATTATTTTATTATAAATTTTTGTTTTAGTTTTTCATAAAATAGAAATTTCCATCACCAGATCAATCAGACCTGACAGCATCTATCCCTAGCAGACACTCTCTACAAGAAACACTACAAAGAATCTTTCAGGCTGAAATGCAAAGGTGCTAGATGGAAACGCAAATCCACAGGAAAAAGAAGGAGTAGTAAAGGTAACTACAGAGGGGGTCAAAGTATTGTGGTTTGCAATTGTCTTGTTATCCTACCTGGCTTAAAAAACAATTACATAAAGGAAGAGCTTAAAACTGTGTCGACAAGCTTAGAATGCACCAAAATATAATTTGTATGATGATACCAGCACAGAAGACATGGACAGGAATAGAAATCTGTATTAAAGGACAGCTTCTCTATGTGAATGAAGTTAAGTTACTATTAATTCATACAAGATTGTAATAGGGTAAGAATATGCATTATAATCCTAGAGTAACCATGAAGAAATGGTTTTAAGTATGGTACGAAGGAGGAGGAGGAGAGGAAGAAGAATCACAATATATCTCCCTCCTTGTCTGTAAAGGATACATCCTAGGACCCCCAGTGGGTGCCTAAAACCAGGGACACCTCCAGGCCCTATGTAAGCTAATATCTATATTTATATCTATATCTATCTCTGATATCTATCTAGATCTATCTGTATACATATCATAGATAGATCTAGATATCTAGATAGATAGATATCTAGATAGATACAGATAGATAGATAGATATCATATCTATACATATTTTTATATAGATATGATCATATATATGGCAATGTTTTGTTTGTAAATTAAGTATATCAAAAGATTAACAGCAATAACTTCTAATAAACAATTAAAACAGTATACTATAATAAATGCATGTAAATGTGCCCCCCTCTGTCCCTCTCCTTCCAGCCTATTCTGTATCCTCACCCTCCTCCTTGCCCAGGTGGGAGATGATACACAGCCCACGTGACAGGGTGGTGTCAGGGAGGTGAGCGGTGAAGGCCCCCGGGTGTGTCTCGTGATACCTCAGAAGCACGGTGGACCCACAGGACTCTAACTGAAACTCTGGAAAGTGAGACTATGGATAAGGGGTGGGAAGACCACCGTACAATGATTTAACTAGAAAATTCCTAGCTAAGTCCAAAGGAGGCCTAAATAGAATAGAGAACAAAAAAAGACATAATCCACATCAAAAACAAAGAGGAAAATGGCAGATACAGACCCTACCCTGTAACATACTATATGATTATATTAAACATAAAGTGCTTAAACACTGATCAAAAGGCAGAGAGTAGAGAATACTGTTTATAGGAGACACACTTTAGATCTAAAAAAACAAAAGGTTGAAAGCAGGAGAAAACGATAGTAATTGAAGAAGAGCTGTAATGGCCACACTAACACCAGACAGTATGGAACTCAAGAAAAAGATATTACAGAGCATTTTATAAAGAAAGAAATCAAAGCACCAATAGTCTCACTGGTAATTTGAAACAAACTCCTCAAAAAGAATTAACACCAGTCTTTGGCAAACTCTTCCAAGGTATGGAACAGGAGGAAATACTTTCCAGCTTTCTCTGCAGGCCTTGATAACAAAATCAGAGACATTCTGGAGAACAACAAGCCTAAGTTCTTTCCAAATATACATGCAAAACCCTCAATAAAAAATCGGGTAAGAGTATGGGTGGTGGGTGTGGAGACCCACACCCAGCAGCAACCAGTACCACATACCACAGTGCCGGGCGTGGTGGCTCACACCTGTAATCCCAGCACTCAGGAAGTAGAGGCAGGAGGATTGCTGTGATGTGAGTTTGAGGCTGAGCTCAGGGTCAGCCTGAACCACAAAGCGAGACCCTGTCTCAAAAAACCTTAAAAAAAATAAAAATAAAATAAAAAAATAAAATCAGCAAATCAAATCCATTAGCACCAGGATGGACTTTGGTTCGACATTCAACAATGACCCAACAGAATACGCCCTAAAGTAAAATAGAAAACCCTGTGATTATCTCGGTTGATGCCGAAAGGGATTTGATGAAATCCAATACACTTTCATGCAAAAAAAAAACACAAAAACCCGCTTAATGAATTAGGAATAGAACTTAGTAAAGAGGTTCCTCCCACGATCAGGACCAGAGCAGGATGACCGCTCTCACCATTTCTGTTCGGTGCTGCACCTGAGGCTCCAACAATTAAACAAGAAAGTGAAGTGATAGCTCCCAACTGGAGTGGAAGAGGGAAGCTGAACCCACTCTCAGAATATGATCTTATGGCCCCGAGTCAAGGAAACCCCAAATCTCTAGTGGCAGCAAAAAGCTAAGAGGGGCTTCCGAGCCTCCTCTTGCCACGGCCCCCAGGGAGCTCTGCTGACACCTGTATTCCAGTCATGCGGCCTCCAGACCTACGAGAGGGGAGATTCCTGTGGTCTCAAAGTGACCGTTTATGACTGATAGCATTTATCCTGAAAAGGGCAGGAGTTTCTGACCCCTGCGAGCCCGGGACGAGCCTCGAGGGCATTATGCTGGGTGGAGTGAGGTTGTCATGAAAGGCCAGGTACTGCTGGGCTCCTCCCGCGTCGGATCCCAAGAGTAATCAGATTCAGGGACAGGACGAGGGACGAGCTGCCGTGTGCTGGGAGTGGGGAGGGAATTGGGGTTTAATGGATACAAACTTTCAGGTGAGGAAGACAAAAAGGTGTTGGGTGAGGTCTCAAAAGCAAAGTGTTCTGAGGGGCTGATGATGTAACTTGGGGTAAGGACTCTACGTTGGATTGCTGAGTACCACCCAAAGACGTATTGGCAACAGCAGGTAGAGAACCAGACCTATGGGCAGGTAGGACAGTCATGGCGGAGCTCTGACAGTCCTAGAGACGCAGTTTTGAGAACATTAGAATCCTGGAGGCCCAGTACTATCATCTTGGAATCAAACAGCTCTAGAATCTGAGGGGCCAGTGAGGTTTAGAGCTGGGAAAACCATAAGAGTTCTCATGAAAGGCCTCGGACCGGAAGCCCGCCCCGGCCCAACGAGATCTCAGACAACCCATTTAACAGGGGAACAAAACCTGACTCAGCACAATGTTCTCTGCAGCAGCAACTGCAAAAAGTATGTGAAAACCAAGACTGAAAAGTTTCTGATTTTTTTTTTTTTGAGACAGCATCTCGCTTTTGTAGTTCAGGGTGGTCTTGAACTCAACCTTGAACTCACAGAAATCCTCCTGCCTCTGCCTCCTGAGTGCTGGGATTACAGGCATGAGTCATCATACCCAGTAGTGTTGTATATAGTAACCAGGGATCGAACTCAGGACCTTGCGCTTGCCAGGCAGGCGCCAGAACAACTGAGTTAAATCCTCGGCCCCTGATTTTTAAACATATATCTATATATTAGGACAGCCTTGTGTCTGAAGTGTCCGAAGGCTGAATAAACACATTGGACATTAGAATTCTCTAAAATGAATCTTCTCACCCCCTCCATTTATTCTTTCCTTCATTTTGCAGTCTTTCCCTGACACTCTTGGGCCCTTCCTGTCGGGACAGCAGGGTACAGGGCCCCTCACAGCTCCACCTAGAGGAGACAAACAGGTAATTTTGTCCCAGGTAACTGGGAATCTGTGATGACAGACGGGCACCCTCCTGTCCCACAGAATCGCAAACAGCCAGCGGCACTCCTTCCTTCCCCTAGCCAGGAATAAGGGAGGTTTTGAAGGTAGATAAGATGAAGTGACAGAGAGGCAGAGTGGCAGAGTGGCTCCCGGACCCTGGAACAGAAGCCCAAAGAGCAGCCGGAGGGAGAAGACAGCCTGTAACTTGACAACAGCCTAGGAGCCCGGAGCAGGCAAAGAGGAAGTGTGGAGCCAGACCTGGCCCAGACACCAGGGTCACATCCGGGGACTCTGACCCCCAGGCTAAGCCGGACTCAGCCAGGACCCAGCAGCGACCCCACAGGGTCCGAGAAGGGCCCAGTGCACAGTTGCCTCAATGGACATAAAACATCTTTCCAATGCCAATCTGACAAATATTAGCTCACAGAATGACTACTTTGGGAGGTTGGATGTTAGCAAAGGAAGCTCGCTCTGTCAGCACGATGCTGTGCCTTCGGTGTCAGGGCTGTCAAACCAGCCCAGAATTAGCTCTGCGAGTCCCTCGCGCTCTCTCCAACCTTCGTTTGCAGCATGCTCACTCCGAAAGGTGTGAAATTCTTCTTAAGGGAAATCAAAGAAGCAGACCGATGCACTTTAAATGTCTGCTTTTCTTTGAAAACAAATTTCAAAGAACTAAATTCTGACTTTCAAATGCCTGATTTAAAAAATCGGAGGCACCGCTGGGTGGTGAGTAGCAGTAACCAGAGTGACTGTCAATCGAACACAAACTCTGAGCCCGCTTTGGATGGGTGCGCAGAGAAGCCAGGTGCCCCCCACCCACAGCACTGGCAGGCACCCTTCGGAAGGCCCAGAGCTCTGCAAACCCTCCGCTGGGCCTTCCTGGTCCAACCAACCCCATGTGTGTTGCCCTTGGAGGCTCAGCACATCCCCCCGGTGCCCGCCATCCATCACCCCAGTCCCTGGGATGTGCCACACACAGGAGACGGGCACAACCATGGAGGGTGTCCCTCTGCCCGCCTTGCACTCCCACAGCACCCACACTATCTTGTTCCGCCTTCTGAGAAGTGTTCCATTGTCCTCCCCTTTTGCAAAAGAAAATCTGAGCTCCAGGAAGGTGCAGTTAGCTGCCCCAGACAAGGCACACCGGAAGCAGAGTGGCTCCCCTGAAGTTTCAACCCAAGGACTCTGTTTCTAGTGCATGTTTTCGACACTCAAGAACGGGTGCTCCCTGGGGTAGGGGAAGCAGCTCCAGGGATAGAGATGAGGCTGAGAAAAGGGTGAAGGAAGACAGATCCACACCTGCGAGGGGACACAGTCCCCACCCTGGGACCTAGGGCTTTGGGTACTGGTTCTTTCATTTAACCAAAAACTGCCCTGAGGGATGGGGGGGGGGGGGCTGTCCGTGGTGCTGAAGACACAGCCGTGAAGACGTGGAGATCTCCAGGAAATCACATCCTCCATCTGTAAAGCACAATGCAGGATCCCGCTGCTTGTGCAAAGGAGAATTGATCCTGGAAAGTGTGAAGTGCTGTCTGGAAGAGGTTCCCGTTAAGTCCCCTGTGACTAAGACAGGAAGCCTTGAGCAAAAGGAGCTTTGGGGATGTTGGACGTTCTCCTATATCCCATCAGCAGAGTCAACATGACTGGGTTGAGCTGGCCTTGGTGCTACTAGATGTTCTTCCTTCACACAAATGTCAAAACCACTTTGGAAAACAAGAATGTGTCCATGGTGGGCTGGGATTTTTTTCCCAGTACACAAGGAGTAGCTTCTACATAAAATGGTCACTGTGGGTATTAAAAAAAAATTGTGAGAGTTCTAAAAAGAACATAGACACCATGTTATAATCCTGGCTGTTTTATTTCTGTGTGATCTGAAGCAAGTTCCTTCAGATCTCCAAAGGCCGTTTCCTCATCTGTAAAGAGAGTAATAGCCGGAAACCCCAGGAGTTGTCTCCCTGCGTTATCCAACTGCACAGCCATCAACTCCTCGTGGCTACTTAATTCCAAATTATCTACAATGAAGCAAAATGCTGCAGTCAGTTTCTCAGGCACACGGATCACATTTCTCAGGCTCACTCTCCAGCGAGCCGGGGACCATCGCATTAGCTCTGGCATAAAGCATTTCTGCCATCTCAAAAAGCTCTTTTTGGAAAGTGCCAATTAGGGCCTAGCTACTTAAAGCCTGGTCCCTAAAACAGCCTTTGCAAGAAGAAAAATGGCATTTTCCAGGAGCATCTCAGAAGTGCAGAATCCCAGACTCACCAGACGCCTGCTTAATTGGGACCTGCATTTAACAAGATCTCCTGCCCTCAAGTCAGTGAAGGGAAGGGAGGGGCTTCAACCAGAGCCTGGAGAAGGTGACCCTGAAGTGAGGGCAGCTCTGTGCCCCTGACAGTGACAACCAGCACCTGCCTACCTCTCCTGGCAGTGGACCCAGTCTCCACATCAAAGCTTTGTCAGTGCTCATGACAAACCTTGCAGTGAGTCCAGGGGCAGGAGGAAGATGAGGGAAGGTGGGGGGCAGGGAAACAGGAAACCTCAGCATCTGAGAACTTCACGTGCACACAGGACAGAAGATTTTAATTCTGTCCTGGCCAGCATTTTCTGGCTCGTGGATTATCCTTGTTCTGGAATAAAATCCAACATGAGAATGACATTTTTAAAAACCCACAGACTCATTCCGTATCCAAACACATCTCTCCATGTTTGTGACAAAAAAAAAAGAGAAAGAAAATCATACCGGCAAGAAAATGTGGCCTCCCCCATTTTTAGGTTCATAGACAACTTGTCAGCTGAGTCTCCCCACAGGTCCACAGGCTTGACCAAGTGCTCACAAGTGAAGACAGACATGAGGGCGAAGACAGGGCTCGCCCTGGAAGCCCGTGTCTGGTCCACAGGGCCAAGCCCAGGGGCCAGTGGCTGTGTCTCTGCAGGAGAGTCACCTGCTCTCAGGCTGGCACCTGGAAGCAGGGTAGCTGGGAGTTAAACCCAGACGGCCCCAAATGAGGCTTCACGCTGCCCTGTCTCATCACACTGTGGCGTCTCCTCATGTCTGTCTTTCCAGTGGGAGTCCTGCTGTGTTTGTGGCCACACAGCCCTGGCACCCAGTGCAGGGCACAGAACAATGTGTGTACGGGATGAGGAATGCTTCGAAGTCCATGGTGAAAGGCACTCCGGCCCCAGAGCCCTGGGCAGCTTGTACCCACCCTCCACTTGCTCGTCCAGATACTGCCGAATAGATGCCGAGTTCAGCCCAGAGCTACCTGCTGCAGCCACTGTCAGCACCCAGCCGCCCTCTCCTCTGCCCAGCACACCTCCAGACACTCCACAGAACCCAGAAGTCCTGACACTGCCGGCTCAGGGTGTGCCCAGATGTGGGCTGCCTCACTTGGGTCTCAGCTGGCACTTTACCCTGCTCCACCTTGTCCCCTGCACTGATCCCTGTCACATCATACCTCTGCAGTGTGGCTTCCCTTGCCCATGGCTGTACACCTGGTGCCCAGAATCAGACGCCTTTGCCAAGTGCACACCAGTGTGTACCAGACACTGACGATGGCTACCTTGGCACAGGTCCTACACTCCCAAGAGAGCAAGCCACCAGACATCACAGGTGCAGACATAATGATGCAGAGGGGAGCCGGGCTTGGGAACCCCAGGGTCCTCTGGGAAAGACTGGGGATATTGACTGACTTTAGACTGTAAGTCAGATATGCAAATTAAAAATTTATGAGTTAACTACTAAGTGAATCAAAAATGAATATACAATTTCCAAACCAGTAGAGGGGAAAAGAAGAAACTTCAATCAATCCACAGGAAAGCAGGAGTGCAGGGGACAGAAAGCACCAAGTGGATGACAGGGATGGATGTGTCTCATATACTGAGACGCTCTAATCAAATACTTGCCATGATTACTCAGGTATAGGGACCGTTGCCATGGTGCTCCTGCAGAGAAGGACCCGGCTCTAGTCCCTGAGGCTGCTCACGCCTGAATGAGGACACGGAACACACCAGGGGATGGATTAGTGAAGGTGCTGGCCGTCTCCCAGGCAGCGGAGCCAGTGGTCCAGAGTATTTCCCTTTTCACTTTGGCCCCCAGGAAACTCAAGCCCCGGCTTCCCACTGGCACGACTTTCCAGCCCTGGCTATTGATATTCTGGGATCTCCCTCCAAACTGCTTTAATTTATTTGTTTAAATGTATCGTCTATACTGTACCATTTTACTATCTTGTTTTCATAAACCACCTCTAACTCCAAAAGCAAGCAAAAAGGTCAAACAAATAACAGTATACACAAAATAAAACCATACAAAAAACTTCCTAAAGAAATGCAACTCTACCTTATTGAAATACTCTTTTTAAATATTTTCTTTTTACTTTAAGGCAGACATATTTTGGGGGATAGTCTTTGGAAAAAGAAAAAAGGAGATGTTTTACACACACACACACACACACACACACACACACACACACACACACACAGAGTCACACTCACCTGTAAGTCTCATTTCATTTCCAAAGCCATTCTGTTGTAAATAGATAATTACCACTTAAGCATATACCTTTCCAGGGGTTTCGGCATTAACATGAAAATACTGTAATTATGCCTGGCCAAAATTGCTTTGACTACAAGGTAGAATTCTGGATTTTTCATCTTGATTAGAAGTTAATTTTCCCCTCTTTTTTAGTCCCTCAAACACATTTTGTCTTTGTAAGGAATTTTTTAAAGAAAGACTATGGGAAATTAACTTTTTAAACAAATACCAACCCTCTGTTTCCCCGCCAACCTCACGCCCCTGTTATCTGCCCACTGGCCGCAGTCACCACGCGGGGCCAGAGCCGCCACACCAGCCAGCTTCCGAGGGAAAGTGCCAGAGCGACAGGAGGCCCAGCGTCATCGAAAGAAAAATTAAATATTCAATCTAGAGTCTTTGCAAGAATAGCGACATATTTCTGAAAACGTCTGAATTGGGCCACAGTCGCCGACAGATGAGCAGATGAACTAGAATCCATTTTAAGTCTATCACAGATAGTTGGTGACAATTACTGTTAGCTCTCAAAAGAAAAAATGAAAAGAAAGTTGGTTAGGTTTTTTGGTTTTGGGGGGGGTTTTTTTTTTGTTTGTTTTTTTAAGTAACCATCACACAAAATTTGTCTCTCCTCAGTCCCTGAGCAAATTATTTGCTGCATGGCTGCCTTGCAAGAGGTCACTGGTCTTGTAGGAAAGAGACCAACGATCCCTTCACCCCAAACCTCTTCCTCCCGTCCAGAGAGGCCTAGCGATGTCACCTCCAGACCACAGCTCCAGACTCCGGCTGCTCTTGTCTCTCAGCCACCTCCTTGTCCATCTGGGTCACCCTGGCTTCTCACTAACGCCTGCACCGGCCTCCCGGGTCTCCAGGACTCTCTCTCCTGCCTCCCACACTCATCTACTGGCCAAACTTGAGTCGGTTCCTCTGCTTCCCATAGCCTCTAACACTGGAATAAAAGTCACCCCTTCCCCTCTCCTGACAGTGCATGCCTGGCCCCTCTCTCCCTCCCTCCGGGCTCGCCCTGCACGCCAGGTCCTGCCCTCCAAAAGGCCATCGCTGGCCACCCTCATCCCTAGTCACTGCTCTGATTCATGATCACTCAGCTAAAACGATCCCTTCTGCTGACTTGATTTACCCTCTACCACCTGCCTCTGTTTGATCCTCGGGCCCCAAGGCCAAAGCCTCTTCTGCATCGTGGTCACTGAGTCCCCAACACCATGCCAACGGGCACAGCAGGCCCCAAGACATGTACTGACTCACTACATGCAGAGCCCTGTGCTGTCCCCACCACCGGCAGGAGAGACAGCCACTCTGCCTACCTGTACTGCTGGCTCCATGGTAGCCGGGCATGTGGACCTGCCAGGTGACCTCCTGGGTCGTTCTGAGCCCACCCTGAGCACCAGGAAGGGGCTGAACATATAGGAGGTCTCCTCTGAGTGACCGGACACTCTGGAGAAGGGAGGTCACCAGGCCAGCAGAAGCCAAAAGTGTCCCAGAGTCCAGACTTCAAGTACTCCATTCCCTAACCCAGGTCACCAGAGGCCTCTCAGATTGCAGCTGCCCAGCTGAGCCAGTGACACCCGGGTGCTATGGCCATTCCTAAAAAAGTCCCCCACAACCACCATCCTCACCCAGGCCAGGACTGCCACGCTCCACCACCTCGGAGGCCAGTGGGCCCCCCAGGCTTGCTGAGACGCACCCCAGGCCAGTCACACACAGGTCTTGCTTCCAGGGCCTGAGCAGAGCTCAGGGACAATGAGCTACAGACACAGCCTTGTGTCCACGTCTCAGAGCAGCAGCCACACCAGCAGAGGGATGGGGGGCAACCGCGCATTTCTGTGCCCATGAGCTGCGGTGACCCTTCCCCACTCCCCCAATTCTTTTTGGAAAGAAGCCAGATGTGGGCCTTGGCCCCAGCCCAGCGGCAAAGGAAGCAGCACCAGAGGCACCGCCTTGAAGAATTCTCCACCTCCCTCTTTTCCTTCCTCCTTCACAGATTTTAATTAAGGGTTTACTTGCAAAAGATCCAGCTCTATTTAACTAAATCCTTGGACCCCTTTTATATTGTCATATATATCGCTTTATGCTAGGGCACCAGGAAAAAGTTAATTATAACTCCTAAATACTCCATTAAGGGCCGTCCCCTCCTCCCTGCCCGGCTGCTTGAGAAGCGCCACTTAATTAACTGGTTCACCGTGCGACTCGCAGGCCTTGACCTGCTCCTTCTCCACACACACACACACACGGGCCGGTTGTCCCTCGGGGACCTGCGCTGACCCAGAGTGATCTTGACCGTCGCCAGTACACAAGATCCTGCAGGAGAAAGGGGAGCCCCTCAGGTGCCAGGGGCAACTTGGTAGGTGGCTGAGTGAGCAGAGGGGACAGCCTACCACAGGACAGACACACAGCAAGGTCAGAGGGACAGCGAAGCAGTGACATCAGCCTGCGAGGTTAGAGAGGGGTACGGAGCCCCGGTCGGGAGGTCAGCGCGGACAGTGTGCCATCCTGGTGGGCACCCGGAAAGTAGTGTCTCAGGGAAGCGCTGGCTGCAGAGAGAGGCAGATGTTCTGCAGGTCCGGACGGAGCCAGAGCTCAGCCCAGTAGTTTCCATCCAGGACACAGGTGGTTAAAAAGTCCAAGAATGGGCCCTGCCAAGAGCCCTCGGGGGCGGGAGGAGAAGGGAGGCTGAGGGGGGAGGACTCAGGCAGAAGCCAGAGAGCAGGAGAGTCCACAATGCCTGGGCCATCAGAAGGGTGGGCCTGGGGCCTGGGCGGCTGCTCCTTACACCCACGAGCCACTGACACGGCCTTCCTGGCAGCCTGCGAATCCTGCTCAAGGGCTGACAGCCACTCAGATGGCAGCAGCACCCAGCCTGGTGTCCTCACTTCGGAAGGACAAGCCACTACCCAGAGCAGGACTGTGCTGCGGGGTCCCTAGCACCAACAACACCACGTCGCTGGCTGTGGAGGAGCCGGAGACTTCCAGAGAGTTCTGGGCCCTTTCCAGCAACTCTGGCTCCTCTTTCCTTGTTCATTATGGCCGTTTTTAGCTGCTTACTGGGCCAGGCACAAATCAAGCTGGCACTCCAATGCCGTGACTCTATTCGGGACATTAACAGCCAAGAGGACCCAGGGTCTGCCCAGAGGAGTGCTGTCACCCTGACCATGGGGCAGCCAGGCCCACAGCAGAGCTCCTAACAGCACCATCAGCCCCACCCAGCAGCTCAGGTGCCAGAGCTTCGGAAGTGGCCCTTGATAGAGGTCTTCTGTGAGACCAACATGGCGGTGGGACAAAGCTGACTGGATTTTAAATCGAGGACTTTCTCAGGGGCAAAGGGGCCCAGGAGCTGGGCAGGGCCTAGAGACGCTGAACGGGTTCTCGGAGAGCTTCAGACCAGCCAGACCCAGGCTGACCCTGGTCTCTACCAGGGACACAGCACTCGACACCAGGGAGGCCAGCCTTTCCTCAGCCTGAGCCCACACCGCTAAGACATGTAAATCAGACGCGAAAGTTAAGTGTCACACAGTTTCACCCACGTGAGAGACTCAAAATATAAATGAAGAGTAAAATAAAGGCGAAATAGTAGGAAACTAGAAGGTAGCCTCACTGGCAATGAGGAAGGGGATTACAGAAAGAGGAAAGAGGGCAGGGAAGGGAAAAAGGGATTGAAAATCATCAAGACATAATATAAGTATGTCCCAATTCCCCAGAATGAATGTAATCATTATGCATCACAAACACCAATAAAAAAGAACAATGAGTTTTGCATTTTTTTTTTTTTGACACTACCAGAACAATACACACTCCCTTCGGGAAATCAGGGAGAGGGAAAAATCATAAAGCAGAAAATTTCCCATAATCCTCCCAACAAAGACAACCATTCCAGAACATTCCGCAGCCTCAGCCCTGGTGGCCCTCGCTCTGCAGTCCAGACTGGCTTCTGAAAACCCTGCAAGTGACGCCCCAGCCACGCTCCCCAAAGCCGCCACAGCACAGGGCCCCTCCATCCAGCACCACCTCCGGCTGACCATGCCCTCTCTGCTACCCCAGGGCTCTGCCAGGATGCTCCTCCTTGGGGAGGAGCCTGGCATCCTTCCTCAGCAGATTCCTATCTCTTTAAAGAATTTTTTTTTTTCTAATACTGGGGGCTGAATGCAGGGCCTTTGCACTGAGCTACAACCCCAACCCCTTTTTTAAAAAAATATAATTTTTACTTTGAGGGAGGGTCTACTAGCTCCCTAAGTTGTCCACTCTGGGCTCGAACTTGTGACACTCCCGCCTCAGCTGCCCTCACCAAGGGGGGGCTCCTCATCTTGAAAATACCAATCAAGGCACACTCATAACACTTAAGCACCACCTTGCCGTTCACAAAACCCTCTCTCCTCCAACCCTGGATGTCGGCAACACCAGGGAGGCCTGACCTCTGGTAGAGTGGTCACGTGACCTTAGAACGAGGTCACAGAGACCCAGAGAAGTCACGTAGCTGCCACGGTCACTCCGGGAAGGAAGCTGGCCACCACGGGTCTCAGAAACAGAATCCCCGCCCTCACTTCCCTCAGAGAGTCTAAGACAAGACAGGCAATGACTCGCAGAAGACACCAGAGCCAGTAAGTCCCGCTGCCCAGGTTTGAGCCCCAGCTCTGTCCCTAAGTGGCCGCGTCACCTTGGGCAAGTCCCTCCACTCCTCGGGGCCTTGTTTTCTGCCCTTAAAGTGGAGAAGCGATAGCTCCCGCCGCATCCTCCACCAGGGGATCCAAGGAGGTGACAGCGCACGACGCACAGAGCAGGGCCTGGCACCGACACGCTCCCGAAGCTCACGCGCAGCCCATGTCTCAGCTGTAACCACTGAGCCCAGGACCTGGCCTCTGCACCAAACAGCAGGAGGCGGCTCCCCTTCAGTCTAGATGTGCGCAAACCTTCCAGGCAGCAGAATCAAAACTGAGAGAGGACAGAGGAGAGGCCATTCGTGAAAGGAGCCTGCTCTGTAAATCTGCCCTGTCCTCCCATAATGTCGCCAGCCAACAGGACACACTCCGACCACAGTGTACAAGAAACCAGCCTCCTCCCCAAGTCCCACCCCTACCGGGCAGCAAGAGGAGGTCTTTCTAAATGCCCGCCCCATGTGCTGGCTCTCTCAGGCCACCACTCCTGGTCCCGCCACCACAGGGTGCTGGTCAGGCCACTGTCAGCACAGCATCCCCCAAGTCCTCTTGCTCCATCCAGGACACATGATTTCTCCAAGCAAGTGACCCACACCCTCACTGGAGATTTCTTCATTCCATATGCAAACTGCCACCTCCTCCATCAGCTTCCTGGAGAAAAATCTGTCCCAGGGGTCACATGGTTCATTCCTTCGCTCCATTTTGACGGGAGCCCACTGTGGCCAGTTTTCCTCCATTTAAGGAAATGCAAACAGTAACCACTGCAAACAGCTGCTGCTGACCTCCACCAGGCCAAGGCGGGAAGGAGCCCGCCCTGGGTGCCCCCAACCCAGCCAAGCGAGGCTTCGCATCATCTGAGATGCACAGCAGGTGGATCAGGAGCCAGGCTGGACAGAGGTCCCTGTGAGGGGCAGGCCAGAGCACAGAGAGACACAGCACAGTTCGGTGAGCGCTGGACACCAGCTGGGCCGACCCACGGGAGCCCTCGCCCACCCCAGCCTTGTACCCTGCAGCCCCCGCAGGGGCCTAGATTAGAATTTCCCATTTGAAAAATCAATATTTAAAGCCCAGAGCCTGCCAAGTAAAGAAGACCCTCCACTGGCAAAGTCCAGCCTCTCGCTACCGGAGCTACCCCACCTTGCTCCTGGCCCTCTGCTCCGAAGCTCCGGCCAACTGCACAGCAGGACACCCCCCTCAGCAGACAAGAGGACTGTCTGGCGGCCTCGGGGGCTTTGTGTGGAGGTGGACTGGCCCCACACCCCATCTCCCCCAGAGCCAGCCTGACTGCCGGGCACCCAGGGCCATCCATCTGTCCCCCAGGGTAGGCACAGAGGTATCTCACTGGGATGGTTCTCCGGATCATAGACAAACTCGTTCTCCCAAAGGGCACACTAGGTTTATTTCTTTCTTATTTGGGAGGAGAACAGCACACAGCCCAAATACAGAACCCAAAAGATGTGCTTGGAAATCATCGCTCACCTACAGCCCGAGTGGGGCAGTGCTGGCCACTGGAGGGGCCACATCTGGTCCCCAGGGCTCCGCCAAGGGCCACAGAGGCCGAGGTGAACACTCAAGGGGTGGCCGAGCCGGTACCAGCATGTGTAGCCTGTATGCAATGCCCTGGCATTGCCATTCCTAGAGAGCGATTCATTCATTCACCAGTTACTTACAGGGCACCTCCCTCTACAGGGTGTTGGGGGCTGAACACAAGGGCATAAAACAAACGTGACCTGAGTCCCCCTGAGCGGGGTCACCGGGCTTCAGACACAGAGCAGGGCCTGGCACGTGACACACTCCCAAGTCTCACGAGGCAAAGGCAGGGGAGCCAGGTGTTGGTGGGGAAGGGCGAGAGGTCAGGGAGGCGGGCAGGGCAGGTACAGGGACGGCCGCGAGGGTGCTGGGCAGAGCTGGGTGCTGGGAACGGCCTTGGGCCGGGACCTACCCAGCCACTCGTTGAATTTCTTCACCTCGCTCGGGAGTCCCAGCTCCGTGAAGTCCCCGGCATGGATCAGTACATCCCCATAGGGCATCTGGATGGGGTCCGTCCTCGAGTGGGTGTCAGAGACGCACACGAAGCGCGTGTAGCCGGGTGGCTTGGGAGCATCGTGTGGCACCGGGTCCACCCTGTGGGGAGAAGAGACACTGGGGGTCACAGGGACTGCAGGACCAAGAGGCTGTCGGGTGAGCAGCTCACACCCTCTTCAACCCACATCAGGTCCAATCGGACGCAGACCCAGCACCCAGCCTTCCAGAGGGCCCACCTAGGTCTAGATCCAGGCTCTCTCAGTCATAACCCAGAACAAAACACTTTTGTCTTCTGAGCCTCAGTTCACCCCTGTGCACCATGGGAACCTCTGGGGGCTGTGGGGAGGGTCAAAGATGACAAGTGACTCTCCGGTCGCTATGCCCATGTGTAGCTGGCTTTACTGCAATCTACCTGCTCTGAGATAAAGCTGAATTTCCCCACTTTCTACTGCTTACCCTCTATTTCCATGCAATTTCAACACTAACAAAACGCTGTACATCTGTCCATGTACTACAAGTTTGTCTACGCTTCACGGAAGGGTCAGATTTTTTCACCCATTAAATACCATTTTTAACCACTGGGAGGCGCTATGGTCCCCGCCGAGGATGCGTGGACTAAGGTGCCCGGTCACTGAAGAGCTCGCCCTGCTCAGAGACATCACGTGCAGATCAAGGACCGCAGCGTGAGAAAGGGGGGGCTCTCAGGAGCGGGGGGTGGGGGGCACACAGGCAATTAAGAACAGGAGGAGATTTTTCTAAACTCTGAGGTAGTGAGATCGTTCTTAGACTAAGCCTTCCGGGCTTGAAGAAGACAACCAACCTCCCTTGGGAATCAAGCGCAGGCTTCCTGTCGGCTTGTCGCTTAGGCGTGACTCTAAGCGACACTCACAGGTTTGCACATCTGTGAAACAGAGCCGCTTCCCCAGGCAAAATCACTCCAAAATTTACAAAGAGCGGCACAAAGGGAGGTCTTTTTTCCTGGGGAGCCCACAGTGGCCTCATTTCACAGATGAGGACTCTGACGTGTAGCAGGCTGAGAACGCGACCTGGGGTCCCCAGGGCCTGAGTGTGAATGAGGGCCCCGTCCAGGGCTCTCCCTACCCTGTGCTGCCTCCCCAGCCGAACGACTCCACCAGGCTCCAAACGCTTAAAAACAAGGCAATGACATTTCAACAAGCATCTCTCTCCAAATGAGTATGCCGCTCGAGGAGTTGTGCTTAAATCTAATTATGCGGCAAACCAAAAGCAGTACCATATCAGTTACATAAATACTTTTAAAGACATCTTTCTAATTATCCTTTTTTTTTCAGACAATATATTTCGAAGAAATTTAATTAACACCTTATGAGAGACGTGGGTTCAGCATGCTAATGTGCAGGGCGCATCCTGTGTGCGGGATCAAGCAGGTGAGGCATCGTGCCAGGCTTTGTCCCGAGCAATGTCACTGGCAGAGGGTGTGTCCGAAGCCCCAGAAAATCCCAGTAGGTCAGACTGGGGTGAACTCCCCGTACTCTGCACGCTCCTAGTGATGACCAGCCGGTACGTCTCTCTCCATCCAGCCACTCATTCACTCCTTCATTCATTCACTACAACACACCTGAGAACCAGTAAGGGCCCCTGGGCTCCACCACCGCCCACCAGACGTCCCCAGCAGAGAGGCAAGGGGCCGCCCCGGCCCTAACATCCTGGGTCCTCCAGTAGCAGGCAGTAGCTGTGCTGAGCTGGAAGCTGAGGCCTCTCCCAGTGCTTCCTGCTTCCTCTGTATCCTCTGGGACCCCAGCACCAGCTCTCCAGGACACATAGTCTTGCAGGTAGCTGGACAGGGCACCTGATACCTCCCCTATACCAACAAAGGATTGGACCAAGCAGCCAATCACTACTAGGCTAACAGCTCAACACAGGAAGTGGAGTGAGCCAATCAAATCTACCCGTTCATATTCCCCCCCAACCCCTCCTTCTGAAAGGGCCAAGTGCCAGGACCAAGTCAAAGGGACAGGGCATGCGATGCCACCCAGAGCCACCTCTCTTGGGCCCAGCAATCTCCAAAATGCCTGCAGAACACAGGACCCTGCTCAGCACGCCGCCAGGCAGCCTGGCTCTCCAGCCTGGGCCTGCTGCTGCAGCGCAACTCTTTAATTAACTCTGCCTTATTTCCCTGCACCCTGAGGCTTCTGCACACAGAGAAGATACGAACCCAGCAATCCCTAGAGAAAAAACATAAAGACTTATTTCCTGCTTGGTCCTCCAGCTATTTGGATTGTACAAACTCTCGAGCTTGAAATAATAACGCTGCTGATCTGGGCATGGAGCACGAGTCATTCCACGCTCAGCACTTAACCTGCGTTTGCTCTCTTTGCCTTCCTGGTAACCTCTGAGGAACATGCTTCCGGTGTCCCCGTTTTACAGAGGAGAAAACTGAGGCTTGGAAACGTCTGATGTGCCCACCGTCTCAGGCATGGCAGCTAGGCAAATGGAAACTGAAATCTGAAACAGGCTTGGAGTCCCGAACTCACCACAACCTGGACTATCCAAGATCTACTTCATTTTTCTTCATCAATCTCTGGCCAGACTCTTAGACAGGGGCCCTGAAATGTCAAACCCCTGCTAGGTGTGAGGGCTGCACCTACAGCAGGGTCACTCAGAGGCCCAAGGAAGTAGCACCCAGAGCCCTGTCTGTGTCTAGAAATGGGGGCAAAGTGAAGAAAATCAGAGACTTGTGAACGCATGAGAAGACATCACCAGACTTAGATCCTAAGTCTGGACCCAAACATGAGCTTCTTCCCCAGCTACATAAGCTGAGTAAACTCCTTTTCATCCACAAGGCAGTTTAAGTTGTGTTTCTGTCTCCCACAATGAAAAAACAACAGCAAACAGCTGACTCCCCAGAGCCCTCAGGACGGAGCAGCCCAGACCTGTAAGTCCCACGCTCAGGGTCCAAGATGTTAAGCTCAAGAGTAGAACTTGAACCCAGGCCTGCACAACTGGAATTTGGGGATCTAATGTCAACCCCTTCTTGTGACAGGGGGAAACAAAAAGCAAACTGGTTATTTCCCAGTGACGCCCTCTGGGCAAGACAAAAGTTTAGAAACAGCTGGGCGTAGTGGCTCACGCCTGTAATCCCAGCACACAGGAGGCAGAGGCAGGAGGATGGCTGAGTTCAAGGCTGAGTTCAGGACCAGGCTGAACTACAAAGTGAGACCCTTTCTCAAAAAAAAAGCATAAAAACAAATGTTTCCTCTTTGTTGGAAGCAAACTGGACTCCAAGACCCTAAATCCACCATCAGCTCCCCCAGCCTAACGTTCATCCTCCCCTGGAAATGGGGTTTCAGGAACACACAGAATGGGGACACAGCCTCCAGTGCCCAGTCTCAGGCTGGCACCAAGATTGTGGATCTCTTTGCTGTACCCGACCCTCCCAGGCTCCAGCCCAGCTCCGCAGGGCAGCACTAGCTACTGCTCAGTGTTTAGGGCCTGGAGTGCTGATGCTGAGCCCCCCGCAGTGCTGCTCCCCACCCCAGCTTGCTGTCTGTCCCCAGAAGTCATCGGCTCCCTGCAGCAGCATGGTGGGCCCTGGGGCAGAGACTGTTCTTTCCCGGGGATCCCACACTCTTCCTCGCCTGCACCTTCTCCTCCCGTCTTCCATTCTCTGTGCTGAGCTCAGCGACAGAGCAGAGACGTCCGGAACCACCCTGGGGACCAGGACCAGCACACCAGGCTGGACAGAGATGCACGCAGAGGCTGGAGAGCCAGGTGTGCCCAGGCTGGGATCAGCATGCAAAGCTGGCACAGCCCAGAGGGCTGAAACCAAGGCACAATGGGCTCCTTACACCCTTCAAGACCTGCAGCCGGGCCAGAGCACAGCTCAGTCGGGAGCACTTGCCTGGCACGTGCAGGGCCCTGGGTCCATCCCCAGCGCCACAAAAAGACAACAGCGTTAAGACCAGGACACCTGATGAGCTCAGAGGCTCTGAAAGGAGTGACCCGGCTCTGCCTCACAGCTCCCCCTAGAGTCCGGAGGGAAGAGATGCAGCCCTCCAGGGGACCCTGTCTCCATACTCGCCAGGGGTCCCCTGGGCCCCCAACTAGAGGCTCAGTTGTGAGAATTCATTAAGAAGGCAGCGGCTCCTTCCTGACAGAGTCTCTGGGGCAACTGCAGGAATCACACAGCTCCATCAGAGGCCATGTGTGCACGGCGCCGCTGTTATTAAATATAAATTGTGGGTTTATTAAAGAAGCCCCCCTGCTCCCTCACCCTGGAGACAAAGCCCGGGGCGGCAGGAAATCCCACATTGGGAAGTGGCATCCGTCCTCCACCTCTTCCTGAGTGGGCAGGGACTGGCTCGCCATGGAAACCCACTCTGCCACCTCCAGCCACCTGCACGCTTCCTCCAGTGCAAGGCAAGGCATCCCAATCCAGGGGTGGGAGGCAGCAGTCCCCAGTCCCTGTGCCCAGCTCTGTGCAACACTGCGGTGGGTTCAAAGCCAGAGGCAGGACATGCTCTTCCCGCCCACAGAAGCAGGGACCTCACAGCCACTAAGCTTTTCCCGAATAGCAGTGATCGCTACCAACGTCCTGTGCTCCTACAACACCTCTGCCACCTGCCTGGAAAGCAAGCCCCCTGGAGAGGCGCTGGCCCTCCGTCCCTGCAGGGTCCCAAGCACCGAGCCTGGTCCTGATGGTGCCAACGACGCCGCACACTTGGCACCTGCCTGGCCCCGCTCTGGTTTTGCCCACATCATCTCCAGCAGAAGCCCTCTGGCGCCGAGAAGCATGATTCCCAGCCCGGCGGGCCAGCTCAGCACCCGAGTTCCTGCGCTGCTCACAAACATCCCAGATGAACGAACGTGAACCCAGGAGTGATGAGGGAGGCCACACCCTCGGTCACTCCCTGGGGACACAGCCTGACCTCTGGGGCCTGTCCTCTCTCCCGCACAACTTCCACACCCCCTTCTGCCTGGCCCTACCCTCCTATCCTTGCTCACTACTCCTCCTCCAACTCAGTCTCAAGCCAGAAGTTGGTTTCTCCACGGGGGACCCTCCCAGGACACCCACAAACTGGTAAGAGCTTTCTGAGCCTTTTCTCCCTGTCTCCCCATTTCCCTGACTCTGTTCTCAGACTAGTCTCCCCAGGGGTCCCCCTGGTCCTGCTCGGGGGAGAAGCACAGCCAATATCAGCTCTACAGAGATGCTGAGGACCTCAGAGTGCCCTGACTAGAGGACTAACTCACCCCCAAAAGAGAAAATGCAGCCCATTGAGGCTCTCTGCAAGGCTCAATATCCCAGAAATGAAGGTGTAGCATCCCTGAGACCCAAGCTTCCGTTCTGCCCTAATCCTCTGAGCTGGTCCCCAAAAGAAAATCCAAGGCAGCTTCCCAAAGGGAAATCATCCCCCCAGTACAACAGCAGGCAGCTTCAGCCACACAAGGTCTGCAGCCGGCGCCATGGGGCGGGTGCTGTCCCTGTGCGGAGCCACGCCGAGGCCTGCACCTGCTACCTGCCGGGTTCTTCCTCCGATGAGTAACCCCCTAGAGATGAGTAACCTCGCAGAGGTCAGGTGTGGGGCAAACCACGCAGGGTTGGGGTCTCCAGCTCCATCTCTAAGGGGCTCTCAGTCCCCAGGGACAGCAGTCAGCGCGGGATCACCCCAGGCAGTCACTGGGGAGTTACCCGTCTCTCTGCTCTCCCTGGGCTCAACTGTGACTCCCACACAGCACCAGGCAGGCATCCCAAACAAATATACAAGACTGAGCAAGGACAGGACTCTCTGGTGCAGGTGGCACCTCCGCGGATGCCCCACAGGACGCTGGGATGCTGAGCGTGGAGAGGACTAGGGTGAGGCCATGTCCATCCAAGGGCAGCCCTGTCCAGATGGGTGGGATGGTGGAAGAAGCGAGGGAGCCAGGGTGCCACCCATCTCCACCCTCTGGAGCCTCAGATCATCCACAAAAGGACACAGTTCGGAGGGACCCCACCGTCTCACCCCTGAGCACCCAGATCTCTCCATAAAAGTGTAAGGAAGTGAGTAGTAGGCAGAGCCTCTCTGCTCCCCCAGAGAACAGATGGCAGGACTAAAAAGGACCAGGCGGCTGGCCCAAGACCACGCACCTAAGTGGCATGGAGCATGTGGCAAGTCCCCCCTGTCACCTGAGACTCAGTCTTCCCATTTACACAAATCAGACCAGGGGTCGCAAACCACAGACCAAGGGGGCACCCGGAACTAGCACCCTAAACATGCGTAAGCCCAGGATGCCAGGCCTTCCGGTTCGGCCGAGCAATCACCCCGTTTTTAAGTATCTATGAAACAGTCCCCCAGCTCAGCAGAGAGGGACTGAGGCCACCACCAGCAGCCACCAACCTGCAACCGCGCTCCAGTCCCTCTCCCAGGGCCTCTGCCGTGCACAGCATCGGCCCACAAGTGCCCAGGCCCGCGGAGCTGCAGAGTCCCAGGCCCACCCGAGCCGTGACCGCCCCGCCCCCGGCCTCAGTCACTTACATCTGCACGTGCGGCGGCTGGAAGCGGCCCTGGTTGATGTTGTAGAAGGTGAAGGCCTGCGTGGGGTTGGCGCTGTACTCGTCCACCTCGATGAGCAGCCTGCTGTGCTGGTGCCGCCGGGCGGCCATCACGTGGGACTGCGAGAAGGCCATGCCCAGGCCGCAGGGGAGCAGGGCCAGGGCCTCGGCCTTCAGGACGCCGGCATCCCACCTAGAGCGCCACATGGACCTCGGCGGCCGGCCGCCCGGGCATCTCCTGCCGCCACCGCCACCGCCGCCCGGCCCCCCGCCAGACCTGCAAACAGACTGAGGAGATGAAGCAGAACCGTGCGACAGTTAATCTGTTTGGGATTTGCTTTATTTAATGTCAGATGAAGATTTAGAAAGAGGGCGGGGGAGAGGAAAAACACAGTCGTACGGCTCAAAAACTCATTACAAATCTTTCCAACTCAGCAGTTTGATGAATATACTTTGGTAAAAAGAAAAAAGAAAGAAGGGAGGGTACAAGGAAAAAAAAAAAAAAACAGCCAGCGACGCCAGGGACAGATGCTTGCATGGTCCAACATGTTTAAATACTTGAGACATTTTTAATTTTCCTCCAACACAATCCTGCGAATCTACAGGGTGACCATGAGCTGAGGAGAGACAATGGCTGATATTTTGTAAACAGGGAAATTAAGTTGGACTTTTCGAAGTGGGGAGACAGGAAGGAGCCCTCCACAGCCCCCACCCCCGCAGCCGGCAAGTCGGAGCAGGCGGGAGTGGCACGGATGACATTCCTCCCTCAACACCTATTCTGCCTCCAGGTATCTTTTAGCAGCACCCGGAGCAGGGTTTTCCCAGGGCCGGCGCTGTGCGTGTCCTCAGCCCTGGGGTCAGTGGTGGCCCAGCGGGCAGAGTCTACCCGTACCTACCCACCCGATGCCAGGCAGCCCCTCCCCCCCGAACTCCTATTTCCCCCACGCTCCCTGTCCATGCCCGAGTCCAGACCCTTACATCGCAGCTTGAGGATGCCATCATTTTTTAAATTTTTTCTCCCACATGAAAATGCTATTTGCATTTATCTTTTCTGAATTAAAATTCCGTTTTGGCAGATTCCAACCCTGCTCTGAAGAATCTTAGAAACCTGGGGCCCGATGAGCCCGCACACCACGGCCGACGCCTTGGTCCTGACACCATCGATTTTTCTCATTTGTTTTCATAATTCTTTTTTTTTAACTGTGTGAGTCAGAAACACCTTTCAGATTTGTTGTTGTTGTTGTTGTTGTGTTTCTGTTCAATGTCTGGTCATTTAAACCTTCCAACGATTGATTCCATTTGCACTGTATTTAACCAAGGAGAAAATAACATCATTTAAACTATTCCTGGATCGTTGTAGCCTAATCACGTTATAGGAAGAAAAAAAATCCCCCCACTCTGTTCTAGGAAGAAGAAGAATCGGAACACTCAGAAAACAAATTAGATTAGGAAAATCACAAAAATCAGAGACTGGAGAATGTTTTAATTATACTCAAAGGAGAAATGGGTTATTAATTTTTTAAAAATATCAACCATCCCATAGAAAATAAAATAAAACTGCGACATCTTCCTCCACCTGTCCCCACAAATGCATCCTGACTCCCTCCGCCCCACTCAGAAAAAACAGAATAAATATATACATGCTTCCCCCGGACGCTCCTGCCCCGTCTTTGTCACTGCCTCTAGGTGGCTCTGCCCTCCCGGCCCAGGGGTGGGAGCCGACCTGTGCCTGTCCTGTCTGTGACTAGCACTGGGCACCGGGAAGTCCAGGGAGAGCCCACAGGACACTAGATGCCCAAGTCCAGGCGTCACACACACAGAGCCAGACTGCTCAGATCCGAGCCCAGCACCTCATATGTGACGACCCACTTGTGTCTCCTCAGCCCAGGTTCCTAAGCTGTCTGAGCCTCGGTTTCCTCTTCTGGAAAATGGACCTGACGGCAGGAAGGATACCTCCCCGGCTTGGGTATGGGGACGACACGAGGAAACAGTGTAACCACAAGGCAGGCGCCAGGTGCCAGCTGACACGCACTGTGACTGTCATAATCGCCACGGTGCTGAGGGGCTGGGGAGCTGGATCGGGTGTGGCAGGTGAGCCCAGGGACACTGAGGAGCGGGCACCTCAAGCCCGCCTCACGGGTCACAGGTGCCCTGGGCCCCAGGCCCACCTTCCTCCCGCTCCGCCCCCAGCTGCTCCTCTAGCGGGGTTCCAGGGTCTCAGAAGAGTCAGGATGTCCGCCCCACCCCGTAAGTCACCCGCTTTGTGCCCTGGAGCACGTGGTCTAAGCCCAGCAACTTCTTCAGCTACAAAAGGCAGCAAACGAGAGTGAGCCCCTGACAGAGTCGAGCTGACAAGAAGTGGCCTGCGTGGAACTTCCTGCTCCGAAGCCGGGCGCGGCCTAGGTGCTCAGTGAGCCTCAGCTACTGTTCTCACATCTGCTCGCAGCGAACCGGAGAGCGTGCAGATGGAGGGAGGGGTGAGAACACAGAGTGGATGGATGCCGGGACGTCTGGCCAGCTTCTCCCAAGTGCCCACCCCGGGCCTGGCAGAGGGTGGGTGCCCAGCGGGCTCAGGAGTCATCAGCCCTCACTTGCAAGTCTCGAGGGCCTGGCCAGGCCGGGCACAGCCCTGGTGAAAGGGGAGGTGCAGTGGTTCGGGGGACCAGGAACAGCGCACCCCACACCCCACACCCCACACCCCACACCCCACACCCCACACCCCACACCAGGGGCTCCGCAGGAAGAGGCAGCTGGTGCCGATTCCACAGCGCAACGCTGCGTCTCACATAAAGGGGGTTCGCAATGGGCCCTGCTTGGAGAAACCGGGAAACTGGGAACGCAGAGCCTCCTTTTAATGCCCATTTAATATTTATGGAGCCGCCGCAGCCCGTCAGCCACGGCGCTGCAGCGCAGCTTTGCGGGCCTCGCGGCGGTCCACGGAGGGGGAGCGGCTCCCGCAGCGCAGCGCTCTAGCCGGGGGCGTCCGCACCTGCTGCACCAACAGCTCTCAGGCCGCTGGGACCCGCCACGGGACACTGCCCGGCTCCGGCGCGGCGCCCGGTCCAGCAGCGACCTTGAGCACGTGCACCGCCCGCGGGGGCTGCAGGGGCCTCCTCTGTGGGGACAGGGCGACCGCGGAGGGGCAGGACGGACATTCCACACAGCACTCGCAGGTGCTGCTAAATGGCCAGAGGGGCCCTCGGGTCTGGCGGGGAACACAGACATACCGGAGACCGAAAGGGAGCTTCCCGGGAGGGGCGTGTGCTTGGAAGACCCAGGGCGGGAGGTGCGGAGAGCGGCAGGATCCGACAGGCCTGACCCGCAGGCAAGGGCCCCGCACACAGGAAGAAGCGAGAGCCGGAAGGGCGCAGAGGGGCACAGGGAACAGCGCAGGGAGAGGCCGGGCAGGCACACTGCGCGCGGGTAGACGCCTTGCCTTCCTTGTTTTGCTGTCACTGTCTGCCCTCATGGCCCTGCCGTGGGAAAGAGCCCGGAATGGGACGTCACAGGAATGAGGGCTCCAATTCAGTCTCCGGGGTCACTTAACCTCTCCTTTCCATGCCCTGTGGGGCTCCTCTTGGGCAGCACAGGGCCCGGGGTGAGTTTCACCTCCTCAAAGGCCCCGGGAGCCCGGACTGGGAGCTCCGGCTCTCCCAGGCCAGCGGGAATTGAAGCCTTTCTCCCTGCCTAAGGTTTGCTTTTCCAGAATCTGTCTCTGCCTGTCTCTCCCGCCCTGCTGCCTGCTGCTCTCTCATTCAGGGCTAGGGTTTGAACCCAGGACTTTTGCCCTGAGCTACAGCCCTAGCCCCTTTCCGATTTTTGAGCAGGGTCTCAGTGAGTCTCCAGGCAGAGCTCAAACTTGGGATCCTCCTGCCTCAGCCTACCAGAGTGCTGGAATTACAAACCTGCACCACTGCATCCAGCCTTATACCCTTCATCCCAGTGGTCTCTGTCTTCCTAAGGCATCTGTTTTTTGGTCCTTACAGGCCAGGAGCTGCATAAGGCCTATGAGCTCATAAAGAGCACCAGACTGTACCCAAGACAGTGACAAGCGTGCAGCCATTAGGCACCAACTGTATGCAATGTGATATCCAGGAAAGAGGTCCAACTCCAGGCCTCACTCTCCTGGCCGGGGTGCTGCTCTCTTTAGAGGACACCGTGACCACACTATGCCAATCCCAGGAGCAGTGTCCTAAATTCACCATGCCCTCTGGACACAGCTCCTCAAGGCACCTGGAGTGGCCCCAGCTTCCCTCTCACTGCCTGGCCCCAAAACCCTGCTCAGGGGACTAGTCTGGAAGCCCCTCGCTCCACCCCCACTGCGCAAGCTGCCCCCCATTTCCTGGCTCAAACTCCCATGCAGACCCAAGAGAGCTCAAGGCCTCGGATACATCACCCCAACCTTCCCCGCTGGGTCAGGCCTTCGTCCACATGCACAGGGCCTCCCCGACCGCTCTCTCGACACATCCTCCGGCCTGGGACTGAGCTGAATGAGAAGCCAGGGAGTAAAATGACACAGGCAGGAATGAATGAATGAATGAATGAGTGAGTAAAAAATGAATGAACTGCAGAAGCCCAGATTTAAATGCACCTTCTGGGGTGTGGCAGATAGGAGGAGGCCAAGGACGCAGAGGCACCCGGCTGAGGGCCAAGCGTGCAGTAGGTGCGCACTAAATGTCTCTTCCACTGTGGCCTGAAGTTTCGATGGAACCCGGAGCTGTGCAGGAACTCCTGAGGCCCGAGTGGAGATGTTCCAGTCGTCACTCGAGCCCCCTCCCCGCCTGCAGCCCCTCCGCCCATCTCACTGCTGGTGAGTCATGGTGGTCTTGGGTGCCAGGCGCTGCGGCTGGGCACAATCAGCTTCTCTCAGCCACTGACCGCCGACATACCTTCCCTGGGCCAAGTGCCCCATATGCCTTCCATGTGCCATGTGAAGCTGGGCCCCAGAGGGATTGGCAGACTTCCTGAAGTCCCTCATGTGGATGTCTTGGTGGAAGGGTGAGCCCTGGCAATGTGTGCCCAGTACCCAGGAGAAGAGTGACCAAGGAGCCCCCAGGCTGGCATAGGGCATCTCAGCACAATCGAGTGGATGCAAAGGCAGCTGCAGGAATCACACCTTCTGGCCTATATAAAGTTATGGAGGGAAAGCTGCATTCGGCACTGCTGATCTGCGGACTGGGCAGACTCTGCTGCCTGGCTGGAAGCTGCCACTGCCACCTGGCACCGGGCCCCGCCATCAGCGTGGGCTGGGCAGCACTGCCTGGAGCCGGTGACCAGCACTGCAGAGATCACATCCTGTCTTGCTCTCAGAAGTGTTGCAGTCTAGAAGGTGAAAGTTACTCTAACCAGAACCAAAGCAGCGCCTTTACGGTCACCACCCTGAAAGCCACCAACATTTCTCCTCTGCGAGCTGCATGTCCTTAGCAATAACCAGAGATGGGGACGCATCATTGTTCCGAGCCCAGAGCTCAGGTGACAATCAATGACCACACAGAGACAGCAGTCTGATTAAACACGGAAAGCCACCGGAGCCTTCCCGGCTGCAGCTTCTGAAGAGCCCGACACTTGGGAAGCCGTCTCCAGGTCGCCTGACTCGGCTTTGTGCGGCCCCTCTCTGTGGCCTTGAGCTGTGGGCGGGGGCTGCCAAACGCCCAGAGCCTTGCTCCCCGGCCGGCCAGGCCACACCTGGTCATCTTGGGTCTGAGGGTTCAGAGCAAAGCTGAAAAGGAAAGCCAGCTCGAAAGCCACTGCTTACAAAGAGGGATTTGTTGCAGTGTGGCCAAATGTCACAGAAAAGCCAGGCTGACACCCCTTAACCTGGTCCCACGCACCTGCCCAGGCAAAATACAGGAGATTACACTTGATAGAAAAATATCAATTCTTTCACAAGCTTTGTTCTCCATACGTGCTCAAAAATCACTTTTAAACTGTATTTCCTTCTCTTGTTTTTGCCTGAGCCAAAAATTATGTGACTGATGAGCTGATAGAATGTCAGAAAAGGTTAAAAAAAAAAAATCAAGTAACATAAACAGAAAAACCCAAAGGAAAGGAAAAGGACCAAACAGCTCAAAGGAGGAAAATATCTAACCCAGTCCCCAAATGTCCTGAAGAGATGGACTCTTGTGGTTGACCTCTGTCTGAAGCCACAGAGGCCTTCCACGGAGAGAAAATTGGGGGCAGCAGCTGGAATTAGTGGAGCCCATTGTATGAGCTGATGAGCTCAGGAGCTGAAGGATTCCACAAATATAGTGAAAATTAGCCCGTATTCCTCAAGAAAGGATCAACCGCAAGTGACTTTAAAGCATTTACCACTTAAAAACCTTTTAGCTGGGCCCATTTTGAATTATGACTACACGATTTTAAATTACACTTTCTAATTCCTCACGCAAACCTCCCCCCACCCCTTCCCCGGCAGTTGCTGCCGCTTCATTTTCCAATTATGTGCTTTTATTTCAGAATGGTGGAGAGTGCTACTTACTGGATCATGTCCTGTCTGCCACAAATAGCTGCTCACTTATTCCCTTAATTTTTAGATACGAATGCAGCCAGTGCAGCAGGCTCGCCTTCCAGTTCTGAGCAAGCTCCGTCCCCGCTGCAGAGACAGAGGCCGGAGATGCCGAGAAACCTACCAGCTCAGGCAGAGCGATGTGTGCGCAAACTAGTGCTCTGCTCCTTGCATTAGAATAATTCTTCATGTTTCCTGTATCCATCTAGCAGATCAGCAATCACATAAATAATAGTGAGTACACTGATTTTCTTCTACAAAGTGCTATGTCCTAGTTTTCAAAATAAAGCTGGCAGAGCCTCACACATCTGCGGAGTCGGAAGGACAAGCGGCTGGAATCCGGCAGACACATGCACACAGACTTGCCCCACACGAGAGGAAATCAGAGTCAACTGGGTACAAGTGAATCCTACTCCTCCTAGCCATCAGCTCACACTCAGCAGCCACGGGGCTGGGGACACGCGTGGCTGGGAATGGTGAGAGGCAAGTGGGTCTTGGTGGCTCCATGTGGAAATTCAACCTGCAAAGGAAGTCACTGTGGATCTCCAGTTCCTGTGGAAATCCAGGGAATAGCTGTCACAGGGCATAATCAGCCCGGCCCAGGGTAACTCTAACACTCCAGTGGACCAGTAGGCTTTGGCCAGGTGTATGACAAGCGCTAGTGTATTTTGGGAGGGTTTTTTGGTGGTCATAGAGAATTCACAATAAAAAGATGTGATTCATTAACTAAAATAACTGAATGACAAACTTACAAAAGCAAAACCCCTTCTCCAGCCCCCACCCTCCCCGTGCAGGCTTGGGGCAGGGAGGGAACATCCGCCTTTTCACAAACACTGAGCACCAGAAAGCGCTTCGTTAGGCAGGGGAGAGGCAGGTTCCTCCATTTCTCAGGGAGACGATGCCATCTATTCTTCAGCCTCACAGATTGCAGTACTGTGCAGAAAATGCAAAAGAAAGAAACGGAGGGGAAACGCTGACTGTGAGAGGCTGGAGCAAGTATCGTTTTCTCCTGAAAGTGATGGAATTAGCATAGGAGAGGCCAAAAGTCTTTTGACTTTTTCTCCCAACACATCTCATGGCAATCAACGATAAGCCTCAAATCCTTCTTGGGGTCAGAAAAGTGACAGTGAACATCAGAACAAGTTACATGACAGAAATAAACTTTCCCGTGCAGGTACAGGGGGTGAAGGGGAATCCACTCCTGCCCAGCTCTGAACCGGATGCAGCTCACAATGAACCCGTGGGGAGAATTCTTTTTATTTTTTAAACTCCAGCTACTTCAGTTCATGACGAATGATCAGGACAGGACATCAAGCTGCCGGAGCTCACACGTAAGAAAGCTCTCCAAAGAGCATTTTACAGAAAGACAGAGAAAGACCCAGGGACATAGCAAGCCACTCTGAGTCCAAAATTAATACACACGATCCCCGTGTGTGAAGACGTTTGGATGAAACTGGGCTGCCACATCGGCCGTAGGTATTTCAAGTGGAAACAGAGCATAGCTAAATCTTGTCTCATTAGGAGGGAAAAGTCAAACATTTGTGTTGGCTGCAGACTGGCTGGGTCATTCGGGAGTGCCACTGTGAATTAAACTAATCAGGAAACCCTAACTTTCATCTAATGCCTCCCCCCATGAGGGGTTTCTTATTATTTCTTTCCTCCTTTTCCTGGTTTGTTCTTTTTAATACTTTATTCACCTCTTCAGCCCCAAACAGTTCTAGTGGCCATCTGGAGAGGAGGCCAGCTGGCAGTCATCGCGTGGGGCAATCACAGGTATAGGAAGTACCCTCCTTGCTACCAGGATTGGCCAAAGGAGCATCTGCCCTTACAGGATGAGGTGCGGGAGGAAGATGCCACCCGCAGGCCCGTCTCTCGTTTGAGGGGCCAGTGCCTTCCGTCTGTGGGTGCTGGACACTCGCAGGCCTCTGTGGTTGGAAAGTCCTGTTCCCTGGCTCCCCTTTCCAGAGTTACAGGCAGACAAAGGTACCCACTGTCATACGGAAAGATCTCAGAGAGAATGGCAAAGGGGATGCCTGCAAAGACACTTTTTTATTCCCAAGGAGGGAGGGGCAGTGGGCGAGATACGTCACGTTGTCACTTTAAAGATGCTGACAGACAATCCGGAGATAATGCAGAAATTCCATCCTTAACTACCGCTCCCCAAACTTGAAAGGCATTAACTAACCTCCATTAATTGCATTTTTTTTTCCTGTGCATAATATTTACTTGTTAAAAGTCTCTGCCTGGCCAATTAATTTCCTCTGCCTGCCACTCATGCTCAGTTCACAGGCCTGAGACCGGAAAAGCAGAGGCATTCTGAGAAATTAAAAGATCGCTGCACTTTGAGATGGATTTTTTATTTTCCAGAAGTCCAGAACTTGGATTCGAAACACTGATTTTTCTCCACGAATGTTCCTCCTCCATGAAATCCAGCAATCAGCCTTCATCCCTCCAATGAGTAGAGAGAGATGTTTCCTGTTTGGGGGGGCACACGGGGATCCCCCCTCACCTGGCAAGTCAGGCAGCAAGCGCGGGGGAGATCAAATAGCTTGAGTCATTTTGACCGGATGGAGACGTAACGGTCTCCTGGCTGGACTGGGAAATTTTGAGCGAGTGTTTCATACATTGGTCTGTGAGCTCCTGATGTAGTCTGGGCACTAGGAGTGACATCACAAGTTGCTATCTTTCACCTAAACCTAGACATGCTTCTCGGTCCACAGAGCATCAGCCACTGAGGGTGAAGTGCACCATGTGCCGCTGACACCCCGAGCAGCTTGTCCCTGAGCAGATGACACACACCAGCATCATGGGGATCTGATTCCATCCGGGTCCTCCCGGGACAGCGAGGCAGCCCTACACCGAACCACTTCAGAACACTCGATGAAGCCTCCATATCTGGCTCTCAGCTTCCCGAGTAGCCATCGGCCAATTAATCCACCTCCACCGAGCCTGCACTCGAAGAGATGTAACCATCCCACCGAAATCCATCTTGAGAAAAAAAAAGATTTTACAAGTGTTGAGGGGCTGCCACTTGGAAAGCCAATTTGCAGGGAGCTGGGCGTCGTGAAGCAGTTTATTATGCACGGCTCCCGCACAGCTGTCCCCTGTAGACTGCGTCTCACTCCAGACGGCTCCCCAGCTCCATGGCTCCCAGGCTCTGGCGTGTTCTTCCTGCCCTGGTCCAGCCAAACCCACAAGCCCGCTCCCAAAAAGGCCTCTTGGGCCCAAGGCCTGGCCTCCAGCGGGGACAGAGTGGTCACCCCGTGGCCCCTTCAGACGTAGCCATGAGAGATCACTCGGGAAGTTGGTTGAATTTTGTTTCCCTCCAGCCAAGGCCAGTCAGCAGTTGATGACATGAGCAACCGGCTGCCCCTACACACACACACACACACACACACACACACACACACACACACATGCATGGACACACATGCACACACATGCAACAGCAGATCCCTGCTAACAAGACTCCACCACCATTCAACTCCTGTGCAGTCACTTTTGTCCCCAGCTTAATTTCAGAATTGTCTTCTGGCTACCAGACCCTGCTGCGGCCATTCAGTGGAACCGGGGGGCAGGAGGCAGCCAAGCTCTCAGAGAGGTGCTGGGAGAGAGGCTGGCCTAGCTCCAAGGAAGAGACACCCCGAAAGCTCAGCTGGACAGGAGTGGGGCCTCCTTAGCCCACTGGGCCACCCGGCCTGTACCCAGAAGGTAGGTCCTGGACCCAGAGGCTGGCCTGCCGGACCTGGGCGCAGCAGTCCCCCTGGTACCTACCTAGGCCCAAGGAGACTGTGATGAATCCCTCGCCTACAATGTCCCCGAATAAATACACAGGAGAACCGCTCCTCACACGGCCCGTGAAATGCTGCCTCAGAGGGCTGGGACTGTCTGGTTAGTCAGAATCCCCAGCTGGGTGCACAGCAGACCGCAGTAGATGTGTGTTGAGTGAACGCGTGAGTGGGTAGATGGATGGACGGACGGATGGACCACGGGTGATGAAACGGATGAAGTTTCCAGCAATGCCTAGCGAAAGTGGTCACTAGACCCGCATCCCCCCATCCCGCCAAGTGGCCGCAGAGGCTCTGCCGCACATAGTAGGCTCCCCACGGCCAGGGGCTGCCATTGTTACACGGACTTCGCCACTTGCACCCCCCAGCCCGCTTCCCCACCGGCCGCTGCGCCGGCAGCCAGCAGCGCCAGCGAAGCGGAGGAAAAGTTTCGCTGACCTGGCGGCCCCAGCGCGAGTCCCGCGCCCCGGCCGAGCCCCTTCCCGGGCGGGCACCCGCTCGGCAGTCGGGGCGGCTGGGCAGCTCGGCCCGGCCACCCGCCCCCGGCAAAGGCGGCCAAAGTAACTTTGCCGGCGCCCTGCTTGCGCCGCAGGCGTCACCCCGAGCGTGGAGAGGGTCCGGCCGCGCCCCCGCCCCCGCCCGCCGCCCGCGCCCACGCCCCAGTCCCCTCCCCGGCCCAGTCCCGGTCCCGGCCCGGCCCGGCCCTACCTGGCCCCGGGCTCCTCTCCGGCGGCCGCGAGCAGCCTCGCGCACCGAGGCGGGCAGGGGCCCGGCTCCCGCGAGGCAGGCGCGCAGGGCGGGGGCTCCTCCGGAGGCGGCCGCCGCGCCGCGAGTCCGAGGCTGCAAGTGGGAGCCAGACTCCTCCTTCGGGGGGCGGGGGGCTCGCGCGCCCCCTCCCTCCCCGCCCGCCCGCCGCCGCCGCCGCCGCCGAGAGGTTCCGCGCCGCCCGGCCCGGCCCGCCCGCCGCCGCTCGGCCCCGCCCGCCCGCCGGGACCTGAGCCCGCAGGGACCCCCGGCCCCGCCGCCCGGCCCCCCGCGCCAGCCGGGCCCCGCATCCCGCCGCTCAGGGCCCGGGATGGAGCGCGGCGGCCGGGCCGGGGCTGGCGCGCGGCGGGGGGAGGAGCGCGGCCCGCGCTGCAGAAGGAAGGCGGCCGCCCGCCCGCGCCCCCGGCCCCGGCCCCGGCCCCAGCCTCGCGCGGCTCGGGGGGCGCTCTCACCTCCAGATCCGCGGCCGCCGCCCGGGCTCCGCGTGCAGGAGCGCCAGCGGCTCCTTCCAGGGCGCCGTGTCCCCCTCCCAGGGCCACCAGAACACCCTGGCCCGTCCCTCCCGCCCGGGCGCAGGGACTGGCCCTGCCATCCCCCCAGCTTCCCTGCTGGATAGGCGAGAGCGCCCCTCCCGACATCCCGTCCTAACCCCTGGGGGCCCCGTCCCCGACCCGATGGGTGGCCGACAACCATCTCACCCAGAGTGGGCCAGGTAAGCCGGGCAGGACCTGGGAGAGACCCGCACCTTTACAGGAGGCCCTGCGGGGTGGGGTGGGGGGGTCCACAGGGCCCCAGCTAAGCCCCCTCAGCAAACAAGGATAGGTTCCCTTTTCCAACTGACTCACTTCGCACTGGGGCTCCATCAAGACATCAGCTGTGGTCCCCAAGGACACCTGAGCAGCACTTCAGAGGGGCCAGTCGGATGAGGGAGGACGCAGGGACAGAAGGGAAGTGGGACAGGGTCCTGTGCAGCCCCCTGGAGGTAGAGACCCCCAGTGGAGGCAGCGTGGGCCAGGGAGTGGGAAAGGTGTTCCAGGGTTAGGGAGCCACAGGCACAAGGGCCTGGGATAGTGCGTTCTGTCCCACTAGAGACCAGGGGGAGACACAGGGAGCTTGGCTGCCAGCTAAGGGACAGACAGGACTTATCGAGGGGCACCGGGAGCCATGGCAGGTTTTGAGCAGGGGTCTGACTGCATCAGGTTCCTCTTTTGGAGCTCACTCTAGCATCCTGGAGAAGGGAGAGGCCAGGGCTCTGGCGGGGGGGGGGGCAGAGGTGGTTTCTGCCTCCTTGTCTTTGGACCCCGTTTTCCCACCCCATGGTTCCCAGAACACCCCAGACTTTCCCTGGGAGAACCTTTCCCTCCCAAAGCTGTGGGCTTCCTGAACATCCTGACTCAGAGGGAGCTGACAGAGAGCACTGCTTGGGAGAAAGCTTGGGCCGTGTCTCCCACGGACTTTGAGTCACAGCGCTGGACGCTGGCCTTTGACTCCTGAAGGGCACCCCGGCCCTCCTGGTCCCTGGGATGACAGCAGAGAAGTCCTTCTCTTGTCCTCCAAGGCCAGTTTCACCTCTACCTCAATCCTACCAGAACTCCCCTCAGCTCCCAGGCCCCATCTCTTGCTACCCCTGGCTAAGCATTTATTGAGCACCGGCTGTTTGCCTGGGGTCCCTCTTCTGAGCCCCACCGAAGGGACTGCCATTACCCTACTTCCAGTCCCAGGCTCTGAGCCCAGAGCTGGGCCCACACTGTTGGGGGTCCCCATATCACCGCCGGTCCAGGCTGCTTCCCAGAGCCTGCTGCCACATCGGGGCTGGCTCTACACGGGGAGGGTGTGGGGGGGAGGGTAGTGCAAGATGGGCAGGACAGACCCGCTCCTAAAAGAGCAGCCGATCTGGCAGACACAGCAGACAGTCTGCTTTTGGAGAAATTGAATAACAGTGGTACTTGTTCATGGAGACTAATGGAAATACCACACAGTCCCCCACTGCTCAGCCAGCCATGGGGTGGCTCACTGCGCTGGGAAGCACTCCCCAGGCACCTACTGCGTGCTGGAGGCCAGGGCAGATGAGGAGGACGAGGCAGGAAGTCTGCCCTAGGACATCAGGAGGTCAGTGCACGTTGGGGGTGCCTGGAAGGACAGCCGAGCTTGGAGGAAGAGCTCAGATGCAGTCTGCGTTGGCTTCCTAGACGGCAGTGTTGCAGCCTCATCCTGGGGGCGGCAGGAGAGGGCAGCCGGCCCAGGCTCCAGCCTGTGCAAAGCTCCTGAAGTCCCCGTGTGTCCAGACAGCCCAGTCATGTTGCTGAAATGTGACCGGTGGGAAAACGATGTCCACACTCAGCACGCATCTAATGAACCAGTAAGTGAGCTAGACAAGGGCTTCTGGGCTGAGGATTTAGCACTTGCCTCACAAGCATAAGGTCATGAGTTGGATCCTTAGTACCAAAAAATAAAAAAAAATTTTTTAAAGTTTTGAGAATGGTATAAAAAATGGAGGAAAGAAAGGAAGTAAGCACAGATGAGCATCAGCCGCAGTGATAAAATGATAGGTGACTGTTTTTGCTTTACAGGGACTATTTTTCTCCTACCTTTCTGTGGTAGTCAGAAGCAGCGTGGAGAATGAAGTATGAGGGCTTTCTGGGAGGCTCTGGGCTGAATGTGGAGTGCACACAGGGAGGGCTGGAGGAGGAGGCAAGGCCCAAGCTGCCGAGGCTCTTTGGAGCCACATCCACAGTAGGCCACACGGCCTCAGGTCTTCCAGGGTGACTGGCCTACAGCCAGCATGCCACATGCTGTGCCAGGCACCAGGCCCTAGCAGAGGAGGAAGGTCAGGGGCATTCAGGGGAGGCAGAAGTCTGCAGAGATGGGGGACTGGAAGAGATTGCCTGGAAGGAGGGACCCAGGCTGGCATCCTCCCAAGACCTCCCTCTGCCCACCCAGGTCTGTCTGGATCCAACATGGCCCAGGGGTGCCATGGGACATGGCACAGGGTCTCCTCTGCGGTTTGTACCAGAACTTCCTCCAGGCCCAGTCTGAAGGACCCCAGACCCAGCCTTTGAATCCTGCCTCTGTGACATATGGCTGTGACGCTGAGCTCCAGTCTCTTCTGTGAAGTTGCTGGAGTGACCTCTCTCTCAGAGTACCTGGCATATCCTTGACATCCAGGAGACTGTCACACCCAGGACCTGCAGTCCAGCCCCATTCTGCTACTGGCTTGCTTACAACTTCAGGACAGCCTCCGTTTCTCTGGGGCTCAGTTTCCCCAACCTGGCAGGGCGTGCAGTCGCTCACAGATGACGTGACAGTGGAGAGACGTCTCAGACGTCCCTGATTCCTGCCCCAGCTGGAGTTCCGACCAGGCTGGAGACCCATCGCGATCCCCCAGTGTAACTCCAGGCCAGTCACCTGGGGGGGGGGTCGAAGGAGGCCCAGCCATCCCCACTCTCGCCTGGGTGGCCTGGGCTGCCAGGACTGGTGACCTCAGCCTGTCATGCGCTGCCTGTGAGCACTTTATAGTTTTTAGAGAACTCTTCCAAATACTTTATGTCTTGTTTATTTCTCACAACAGCCTGGCTGGGACCTCATAGGGGCAGGCTTCCTTGCAAAAGGAGACTAGAAAGCCCACTTTATGAATGCCAAACCCAAAGATCAGAGGTTTTAGGACCTGTCCAGCTGGAATACAGGAAAGGCGAGACTACAGGGCCAAGTTCAGACTCCAGGACATGTGCTGTGCCCTCGCCCAGGCTCTAGCTGGTCCTTCCAGCCCACATCATAGGTTCCATGGGGCCTGGTGAGCTGTCCAGGGTCCTGCCCGGGGCCGCCCTCCCCCAAGCCTTCTCTGCTGTGGGGTAGTCAGGAGGGTCCATGGTCAAATTCACAGGTGTCTCGGCCACTTCTGCTGGACCAGGCTGAGCCAGAGACCTGACAGACCTCTGGCCTGGCCCTGCCCTTGAGCAAGGGTCCTGGAGAGTGTGGGGCCTGGAAACTAACAATGACCCTGCACCACAGAGCAGAGAGGGACAGAGGCTGGATACACAGGGCCTCCTGTTCCTCCTGGGCTAAGAGAAAGGCTCAGAGAGAACCCTATGACGAGGATGACAAAGAAAGTGGTGGCTGGCATCAGACGTGGGGAAGATGAGGATCGGGTTGGGGCGGAAGGAAGCCAAGGGGAGCCTGAGGTGCCTGTGAGCTCAGGTCAGGAGTTAGGGTGAAGGGAACTGACCCTTGCCGGGCACCGTCCAGCCCCAGCTTGCACCGTGCACTTGAGTTGTCCCCTCCTCCTCCCCACCTTCATCCTCCCTGCAGGTTCAGGGAGAGCCTAGGACATTAGAGGGACGCTGCCCCTCCCAGACCGGTCACCGCCACGCCACCCCTGAAAGCCCATGACCTTCACTGGGTTTCTCATGGTTCCTGCTCCCCTGTCCACTGCCCCCTTGCAGCGAGGGAACGTCCCACCCCTGCCCAGAGCCCTCTCTGGGTCCCGGTTCCCCTCCATACAGTAATAATAATGAAACAGACACCATTATGTCTGTGTCTCATTATGTCTATGAGACAGCTCGAGCACCACACCATTCCTGCTGTGCCCACAACAGGCATCACTAATCCATCTCAGAGCTCTCTCCTGTGAGTCCACGATACACCATGAGAATCCGCATGGGACTCCAGGTAACCGCTGTGAGGTGCTGACCTTAGAAAGGATGCCCACCTGCCGCTCCCAGCCAGGTCCAAGTTCTCTGAGAGAGGTGTATATTCCACATCTGCCCTCTGCTCGCTCTTTCTTTCTTTCTTTTTTTTTTTTTAGACAGTGTCTCACTTTTGCAGTTCAGGCTGGCCCTGAGCTCAGCCTGGAACTCACATCACAGCAATCCTCCTGCCTCTGCCTCCCGAGTGCTGGGATGCAGGAGTGAGCCACCACACCGGGCACTGTGGTATGTGGTACTGATTGCTGCTGGGCGTGAGTCACCGTGCCTGGCATTGTTGTATGTGGTTACCAGACCGAACCCGGGCCCTTGCACTTGCAAGGCAGGTGGTGGAACCACTGAGCTAAATCCCCAGACCTGCTCTTTCTATTTTATTTATGTGTTTGGTGCTGGGTACCAAGCTCGGGGCTTCATGGATGCTGGGCAAATGCTCTACCACCCCAGCCTCCTCTCCTTGGGTGTTGTTCAGCTGGGGCAAACTCAAAGGGGTCCTAGACCCCAGAGCACTGAGCTAGAAGGATCCTGGATGACCCTAGACCCGCTGGATAGCAAGTGCACCCCAGGTCGAGCCTGGAGTCCCTGCTCCCTGCCTCACCTCAGAGCCCACACACAGGCCCCACACACGTAGTGGCCCCTGGGGTCAGCCTGCCTAGCGCTCAGAGAGACTCTTGGAGGTTGACAGTCGAGCCCATTAGACACACTCACAAGCCACATCCCGGGACCCTTCCCGCTCTCTGAAGCCATTCCGTTAGAGTTCTTCCAGGAGTGTCTTTAGCTGCACTGTTGGGGCAGCCTCAGTGTTCTGAATTACCCAAAACTTTTGCCTTTCATGGTCATTTTGACTTTGGGGCAGAGCCAGAAGTCTCACCGTGCCAGATGTGCTGGACAGGTGGGATGAAGACCCGGTGCCACGTTTTTAGGAGCTCCTCTCTGCAGGATGGCGCTCTGCGGCGGCAGCCAGTCCCCGTAAGGGCACTCAGGAAAGAAGGCTCCAGAGCTGCTTCTGAACGGCGCGGATGGTATGAGTGCGTCGGAGGCGAGGGTTTGGAGGGGCCCCACGGAACTGTGTCTTTTACCCTAAGAAAGTTAAACATTCACTGTTTATTTTGATTGCACCGACACCTCTATCCCTTCCGCATCACCAGCAGCTTCTCTCCCACCTTCTCAGCCAAGTTTCCCAAAACTGGGGTCCCAGCCCCCCAAAACCTCGTCTCTGACGAGCAAAAAGCTTCATGCGTGTCTACAGTCTCAGAGCTCCACCTCCAGCAAGACCGGCAGCCAACCAGGGAGCCACGCGGACCCACTGTGAACTGCGCCTGCGCACCTTTCAATTGCCAGCAACCTTCCCTCCTCCCTCCAAATGTGGAAAAATTGTCCCTGGTGCCAAAGGATGGGGACTGCTGTCCTAGAGTAGCATGGACCCTTGCCTTCTCCACGTCCCAGCTTCAGGGCTCACGATTTGGGGGATTCGGTTCATGGTCTTCTGGCTCCAAGGCAAAAACAGCATGGTGGAAAGATGTGGAAGAGAAAAGCTATTCATATGGCAGCCGAGAAGGAGAGAGAGAAAGAAGCTAGAGACAAGAACACAACCTTCCAGGTCTCTTGCCTCCAGAATCACAAGAAAGAATCCCATTGGGTGGAGCTTTAGATCCGGTGTCCAGCCTTGACCAATCAGCCATGTGGGGGCGGAGCCACACAGCACAGAGCCAGTCTGACCAATCCCAGAGTAGGATGGGTGTGATAAAGGTTGGCAAGGCCGGGGGTGAGACCCTTAGTAGTGTGTGCAGATCCCTTGAACCTCCAGACATCCCTGTGTCCCAAGGGAGCCAGGCATGTCCTGGGACGAGGAGGGAGGAAAACGAGTAGGTCTCCAGCGGAGGGGGCAGAGGCACAATGACGACGTGTGGGTGAGGAAAGGGGGTTGGGGTGAGGTTGGACGAGGGCACAGTGCCCGGAGACAGGAACAGTGGGCGAGCAGCAGGACAGGTCACCGTGGCAGGCAGAGGGAGGGGAAGCTGCTGGCCTGAGCTCGGGGGGCACAGGGAGGATTGCTGGGTAAAGTGAGGGAG
>PVIR01013667.1:0-11669 GCA_004026965.1 Petromus typicus
TTTTCCCAAGTTTTGACCTTAAAGAAATAAACAAAGAAAATCTTTTTATCTCTTCTCTATGGCACAATTAAAGCAAGCAAGACTGCTTCTCTGAACAAAGGAAGGAAGCACTAAAATCCCAAAATAAAGTACATGGTAGCTACTGTAACATGAACTGTAGCCAATATTGCCATATCTAAGAACACAATAAGTACTATTATAATAAGTCATATTGTTATACAAATTCTGGGATAAATTCACCCAAGGAAATTTGGACAAATGGTTTATTTGTTATGCTATAGTTTTGTTTTGTTTTGTACCAAGGATTGAACTCGGGACCTTGTGCTTGAGAGGCTAGAGCCAGAACCACTGAGCTATATCCCTAGCCCTGTTATGCTACATTTTTGCATTTTTTCTAGTAACTATTAAGGAAAAGACCACCAGTTCACTCTCTAACCTGAGAAAAGAAAATCTTTTCAGCAGATTCCTGTCTCCCCAGTAGTCATGAAGGCAATGAGAGCGCTTGTTGCTCATGGAGTACCCATGGTCATTTCCTCCCCTAGAATCCATAAACTATCATGGTTCCCAAGCACTACCTTGTCGGCTGAGGCAGGGCCCCCCCTTGTGATGAGCAGGCTGAGGGCTGCGACGGCTGCTGCGATGTTTGCTGCTGCTGCATGCGATCCTGCAGGCTCCGTGCTTTTCGAATACTGATTTGCAACTTCTTATCGACTAGGGCTCTGCTGTGCGTGCTAGAGCTGGCACCATGCAGGGCAAGTCTTAGTTTAGCTAAAATGCAAAAGAAAATATAGCAGGAACAGAACACAAAATACAAAACAAAACCAAACAAAAGAACAAAATTAAACCAAAACAAGCAAAAATATGCAGTAAAACTCAAAAGGTGCAGCAGGAATGCAAGCCATGGACCATGCATATGCTGTCCAGGGCACAGAGCCAGCTCTGGCTGTACAGAACATTCATGGAAGCCATGGAGGCCAAACAGATTAATTTAAATTTAAAAATAAATAAATAAAAATAAAAACAACTAACTAAAACAAACCAGGAAGATAAACTAGTGCTTAGAGATTGCTGTGAGATAACCACTCTTGTCACCTGAACAGACTCACCTGTTCTGCTCTGGTCTCCACACTCTGTTCCCAACTCCCCCTTCCTGATGGCCAACAGCAGAAATAAGATCCAAACCTGCATCTATTCTTACAGAGTACAGCTTCTTGTAGCTCACATTCAAGAGTGAGATACCAATTCTAGCCTTAGTCCCTTGCTATAATTTTATGGTGCTGCATACCAGGAAGGCAGGAAAGAAACAAAAAGAGTACAATATTGTGGTGGGAAGTCACAGTCAATTTATTCAATTTTCCTACCATAAACTCTCACTCACCCATGAGTAACTGCAGACAGAGTAAACTAAGCTTATATCTGAAGTCTAACTTAGAGTACGAAGGCAGGCATGGCTAGAGAATTCATCTGTGGATTCCTGGCCAGGTTCTTCCAGTAAATATCCACACGGCCACAGTAACAATGCTAGGCACACTTAGAAATCTAAAGGGCAAAAACAGTCAGGGGGCCTCAGTTTGGGAACATGAGTGAAACATGAAACTTTTTATAGCTATCTAAATGACAACACTAATATCAATTGTGAAGTTAGTCAAAACTGCCATAGCCACAGCGGTTACAGTTACTTACAGATAGCTTCGTTACAAAGAGCCAAAGCTGCAGCACAGTCTCCCTTTTGTTCCAGATGCAGCGACTCTTCAAACACTGAATTTGCCTCTTGCAGGGACCTCTCAAAGCCGTCACTCCTCCCTGAAAGGGCCAGCACTTTTCATTTTGATTACAACTGTTAAAATTTAGATCTTAAATGTTCCCCAGAAATTCATGTGGTGAATTCTTGATCCCCAGCTGGTGGTTCTACTAGAAGGGGTACAAACTTTAGGTGGAGCTGAGTTAGAAAAGTAGGTCAGGGGAGGATGCACTCGAAGGGCATATTAGGACCTTGCCACCCTCCTTTGCTTCTTGACTACTGGGTGAATTTTTATCTGATTCAAGCTTCAGTCATGATATATCACTTCATCGTAAGCCCAAAAGCAACAATGCCAAGTAACAGGACTGAAACCTAGGAAACTGAGCCCAAATAAACATTTCCTCCTTTTAAATTATGTATATCGGGTATTTTGTCAAAGCAACAGAAAGGTGACTAATACCACAATTAATTCCAACTTTTCCTATGTACTACAGTTTTCCTTTGGTACACACAGAGCTTTGCTACCAAGCCACTGTTGTACCTTTATGCCAACTGTTCACTGTTATAAGGTCTAAGAAACAAGTAGAACAACCATTTTTGCCTTGAGACCTTATGAATGCCATGAAAGACAAGCATCTCATTGCCAGCCATATACTCCAACACTAAGAGCATTTAGGGAATCCCTCAAGGAAAGAACAAACAATTGGCTATGTTAGCAATGTAGAGTCTTGCACCGGGAAATGAACTACTTTTCCACAAGTGCCAAACAGTGTCAGCACATCCAGGCTTCCACTGCTGTTATGGCAAAGATAGTTTCACTATTCTATGAAAAGTCATACACTACTTCTTTCCTACATCAGTTTACAATGCTCTGGGAATCACCTACAGTGGAAATTTAGTATACCACTAGTCTATAAGTGGTCTGCACTTCCTACCTCAGTATATCGATCAAAGCAGTTGAACAGCAGTTGTTGTTATATAGACGTAACCATCAGTGCTGCTGAGTATTGTATTTACTATTCTTTGAGTTTTTTTGTTTTTGTTGCTTGGTTTTCTTGAGATAAGAGTCTTGCTATGTTCTCCAGGCTGGCCTTGATTTCACTCTGTAGCCCAGGGTGGCCTTGAAATCATGGCAGTCCTCCTGCTTCATCCTTTTAGTTGCTGGGACAACAGGTGTATACTACTACATTTGGCTAAGTATTTTCTTTTATCATCTCCTTATTCAATAAAGCTACTCTCAAAAAGTCATTTTCCTCTACAGTAAACAGGGCATAGTTCTTCCTCCTCTCAAAGGAGATGTGTGTCAATGCAGGTACAGAAGAGTCCAAGTATGATAACAGATGAAAAACAGTACAGTCAATATCTACGCATGAATCCTCAAGTTTATGCCCTTACTTTCAACTTACTCATGACCATTAAAGCTAAAAGCCCTATATGGGCCGGGGATATAGCTCAGTGGTTCCGGTGCCTGTCTTGTAAGCGCAAGGACCAGGGTTCAATCCGCAGCAACCACATAACAATACTGGGTGTGGAGACTAACCCCAGCAGCAATCAGTACCACATATCACAGTGCTGGGCGTGGTGGCTCACACCTGTAATCCCAGCACTTGGGAGGCAGAGGCAGGAGGATTGCTGTGATGTGAGTTGGAGGCTGAGCTCGGGGTCAGCCTGAACTACAAAGCGAGACCCTGTCTCAAAAAAAAAAAAAAAAAAAAAAGCTAAAAGCCTTTAATATAAACTCACCTAAAACTGGGACTGACGCTGAGCTTTCATAAGGTCATAAGAGGAAAAATGATCATGTCTGAGTCATTTCCCTCCATCACACTCCCTCCTCCATCTTCCACGTACCTCCAGCTGGACATGGCAAGAAAGACTTTCCACACCCCTAACTTTCACTTCCCAATCCAGCATGGCTTTTGGAGCATAATTATAAGTAGGTGGAAGCACCATGTTGGTTCTGGAGTACTCAGCATTCAGGATGCACCTCATATCTAGAAGTGATTTCCTCCATTTCAAAGCCCAAAGTTCTCTCATTGTTATGTTTAGAATCAACTGAATTTATACAAGCTTTATTACTAGAGGTGGTGGCTAAAACTTTTGGGTGAGGGCACTTTAGACAGCACCTCACTGTGTAATTCAGGGTGGCCTTGCATTCACTATGTAGCTCAAGCTAGCCTCAAACTCACAGCAATCTTCTAGCCTCAGCCTCCTGAGTGCTGGGATTATAGGCATGCACCGCCATGTCTAAAGCCACTTTTTAAAAAGCCACTAAAGCTATTTTTTTGTTTTGTTTTGTTTGTTTTTTTGAGACAGGGTCTCGCGCTTTGTAGTTCAGGCTGTCCCTGAGCTCAGCCTCAAACTCACATCACAGCACTCCTCCTGCCTCTGTCTCCTGAGTGCTGGGATTACAGGCGTGAGCCACCACGCCCGGCACTGTGGTCTGTGGTACTGGTGGCTGCTGGGCGTGAGTCTCCATGCCCAGTATGGTATGTGGTTACCGGGATTGAACCCTGGTCCTTGCACTTACAAGACAGGCACTGGAACCACTGAGCTAAATCCCTGGCCCCTAAACCTATTTTTTAAAAAAATGTTCTCAGCTTTACAGAGATCTAGGCAAACTATAGTTGATCAAACACTGCACTAAATTTGGTGTATGTATATGTACATGTGCGTAATATTGGGACATTCTACCACAAAGCTATAAGCACTTTTTTAATAAAAATTTTTCTTAGGACTCATTAAATTGGGAAACAAACTTGCCTCCCTTTGTACAAGAATTATAGGTGTGCAGCACTATGTCCAATTTAGATTTAAATTCCTATCATCCCAAATCTTAATTCTCCTTGTTCTAAATACTGAACCAAAACATACGGAGAACTGACAATAGAACACAGTGAAATTCCTTCTCAACTTACAGAAGGGTTAAAAAAGAAAGGAAAAAGATGACAAGATTCTTTTTTCACAGGTAACATAACCTGGACACCAGAATGACATACATTGAGGTTAAAAACAGAAAGAGAGAGAGTATCCAAACACAGAGATAGCTAAGGAAATTGAAATTTAAAACTAACTTTAAAACAAATATAATGCTTTGGAAAAAATATGAGACAACTGCTTTGAATCAAGACAGTAAGATTAGAGAAAAGTTGTCTGAAAATAGGACTATTTAGCCCAGGTAGCTTCTCTCAAAGCATTGATAAAGGCAGAAAAATGGTCAAGAAAAAACAATTACAAACTCATTTTATCTAAAGAAAAGCTGAAATGTTTCCCAGCGTTGTAAAGGTAGATGCCTTAGCCTTATTAAATTTATATTATTAAATTTATATTTTGAAGACCATTTTTGGCACTAAGTTCTAGAGAGGAAGGAGTGCTTAACATAGGGATGCTGGGGGAGCTTACATCCATGCAGTTTCTCATGAGACTGAGGAATAAATTCTCACAGGATCAAAGGTAAATGAGGGGCTAGGCCTGTAGCTGAGTGGTAAAGGGCTGGCTCAACACTAGACCTTGGGTTCATTCAAGGACCAGAACTACTTTAGGTGGATGAAAGGTAAATTAGGTATTGTGCTCTTGGCACCCATTCAGCAGATCCTCTTCCCTGAAGCTCCAAGTGAGATCTTTCAGGGTATATTTCTTCCCAGAAAGTAGAAATATTCTCACTGTCAGTAAGGCTTCTTGCACTTTTTGAATGTTTCTGAATTGAGATTAGTTCTATTTATGATTTCTTTAGGTGTTCATCAAAAATATTTTTCAGGAGTCATATGCTATCTCTAATCTACAAGATTTTAATAGGCATGGCCAAAATCAGTGCCTATTTCCAATCAACAGGTTCATTAATTCCTACTGTAACTAGATATTAAGAAAAATATTTAATTTCATTAAAGAGAAAAGAATTCATCTACAAGATTTGTTCCTTCTTCCTACATTTTTTCACGCACAACCTAATTCTCATAACAGTTACCCTGATTCTGCAATTCATCCAAGTCCATGAAGCGGCTGGGATGAGGGTTAAACCCTTTAGCAGCTTCTAATTCTTTCTCCCGTTTTCTTCGAAGTTCCTGTTCCTGGGCCCTCCTGGCCACCTCTTCCTGCAATTCATCCAGTTCACTTTTAGAAGTTATTTCCCCACCTGGATAAAGCAAAAGAGAAGATAAATCACACTTTCATAACCAAGATGAAACACTTGCTGAATTTATGGCCACTGTGCCACTTTTCCTTTGAAATTCTTGCTTTTAATTTGAAAGTTCCTATTTTGGATAGTGCTTTCCATAACAGATTCGGAGTGGGATCCAGGCCAGTAATAATAACAGTAACAAATACTTTTTTAATATTTCCAAAAACCGGAATGATATCACATCTAATATCTGATATGCCTTTTCTTTTGTGGCACCAGGGATCAAACTCAGGCCCTTGTGCTTCCACAGTAGGCATGGTACTACTTGAGCTAAATCCTTGGCCCTTGATATGCCTTTTCAATGTGCTAAGAACAGTTAAGTACTTTTACATATAAGTCACATATGAACTAAGTGAAATAGTCACTTAATTCTTACACCTGACAAAGTAGATACTATTACTTCCATTTTAGGAATGAAAAAAATGAATCACGGAGAAATGCAATATATGGCATAAGGTGGAGTTGACATCAGTCAAGTAGAATAAATTATAATCTATGCTGGGCCGGGGATATAGTTCAGCGGTTCCAGCACCTGTCTTGCAAGCGCTGTCTTGCAAGTTCAATCCCCGGTAACCACATACAATACTGGGTGTGGAGACTCACCCCAGCAGCAATCAGTGCCACGTACCACAGTGCCGGGCATGGTGACCCACGCCTGTAATTCCAGCACTCGGGAGGCAGAGGCAGGAGGATTGCTTTGATGTGAGTTTGAGGCTGAGCTCAGTGCCAGCCTCAACTACAAAGCGAGACCCTGTCTCAAAAAAAAAAAAAAGAATTATAATCTATGCTGTGTTGTCTTTGTTCATTTTGGTTTGGTTTTTGCAGTACTGGCAATTGAATGAACCCAGGCCCTTCACACTATGTCACCTTCTCAGCCATCCACCCACACTTTCTCCTCTGAACCCCCCTTGTTTTTTAATTTTGAGGAGATCTTGCGAAGACACTAAGTTGCCAAGCCTGGGCTCAAATTTGCAATTTCTCTGCCTTAGCACCCTGGAATACTGGGATCACAGGAGTGCACCACCATGCTAGGGGGAATCCAGGCTTTCATCAGTAGAGGGTACTCGCTACCACATGCTGCTATGACTCACTGGGAAACTTAAGCAGTCCTTTTCTCTTCTTTAATTTTTACCATCTCATTAATAAGTTTATAAAATGTCCACAGTGGAAAAAAATTCAACCTTGTAAGTGTTCACAAATAGATATAAACAGATTTAGAGTGATGTCTATAGGTGAAAAATTTGAAGGACAGAATAATTCCATAGTATGACTTCGTTTTTTAAAAAGTAGCCCATATATATGTACATAAACTTATCTATGTATTTGTAAAAGCATGGAAAAATAGAATATACAATATTGTGAACACTGTTTGCTTCAATTTCAAGAGGCAAAAAGTAAGTAGATGAATTGGACATGATTTACTCCTGCAGTTTTCCATTTTAAAAAGATCCATCAGGGGCTGGGGAGTTAGCTCAGTGGTTCCGGCACCTGTCTTGCAAGCGCAAGCACCCGGGTTCGATCCCTGGTAGCCACATAACAATACTGGGCATGGAGACTCACCCCAGCAGCAACCAGTACCCTATACCACAATGCCGGGCGTGGTGGCTCACGCCTGTAATCCCAGCACTCGGGAGGCAGAGGCAGGAGGATAGCTGTGATGTGAGTTGGAGGCTGAGCTCAGGGCCAGCCTGAACCACAAAGCAAGACCCTGTCTCAAAAAACCTTAAAAAAAAAAAAAAAATCCATCAGTCATCAGACAAAAATATTGGGCCAGGAATTTAGCTCAGTGGTTCTGGTGCGTGCCTTGCAAGCACAAGGGCCCAGGTTCGATCCCAGTAACCACATACAACAGTACTGGGCACAGAAAAATCCATTTTTTAAGAGGCTATTCCTATACCCAGGAAAGCCCTAGAAAATGATCGCAAACCTTTTAGAACTTTTGATGATACAAACAGCTTGCTATGGCATGCATGCCATAGGTTTGTCGCTACTGGTGTTACTTTTCTGGGGAGTGGAGCTGTTGCTATGACTATTCACATTTCTGTCCCTTATTGTTCTTACAAGGGCTCTAAGACAGAAACATTCAGGCAAGCTGTGATGGAGAATAAATAGATAAATGCAAACATGGAGCAGCTGAAATGCCTCTATGTTTACATTCTGATGGAATACCTAAACTACAACTAATCTCTTATTTCAAATGTGCTCAGGTAAGGCTGTTTGCCCAAATAGAAGTGGTAGTCAAATCTAGGCCCTCCTAACCCAGTATCCTTGTCCTTACCCAACAGAGGTTGAGTCTTTGTCCACCTACTCATGGACGCAGTGGAGTCCACTTCTAGGATGCTACTGCTGTGAGACTTTGGAATATGACGCCAAGAAGGGATGAAACCTGCTGATCTCTTAGCACTTGTATCCCTTCAAAAGAGAAGGCACAGTCTAGTAAAAAGCATCAGAAGGGTGGCTACTAACAATATTCCTAACACTAAATTCCCCCAACAAAACATCAAGCTAGTATGATTAAAGTTTTTAGGAGGCAGGTGTGATGGTAATGTGCCTATAGTCCCAGCTACTTGAGAGGCTGAGCCAGGAGGCCCTCTTAAATTTAAGATTTTGAGGCTAGCATATGCAGCATTATAAGACCTACATTTTTTTAAAGGTGCTAAATTACTGAAAAATTGAAATATCTACTTATCCCTTCATCTCTCCATCTTATCCTTCCTTGCTCACATCTTGTATATTGGAAACAGTATCTAACACATAGAAGACATTCAAACCTATTATATGAATGTATGTATTGCTCTCATATGTATTGTCTTCCTCTTTCTTTAAAGTTCCTCCTGCCCTCTCTTTCTCTCTCTCTCTTAGTACCCGTGGCCTAGCACATGTTAAGCAAGCACTCCTCAATGGATTTATATCCTTAGCCCATCTTACTAAATTTTTATATCCTCTTCTCATGAGCAAAACTGGAAAGGGCCAGGCAGCCAGTGAAAAATAAAAAGGAATGAAGATGTGATATCACCCTTGAAGAAGATACAATTGTTGCATCCAAAGCAATGACAAGCTATCAGGAAAATTTCCTCTGAGACAACTCAGTAAAAATCATGTTTGAAGATCTGAAATTTACAAAACAAAGAGCCCTACAGGCAGGGTACAATGAGCTCTATTAAACTGTCATTATTATCTAAGGGATTATAAATATCATTGGCTTCACAGAATCCTCAGTAACACTAAAAAAGAAAAAAGAAAAAAACAAAAAACAAAAAACCGAAGCGCATAGGCCCGGGGCTCAATTAAAAGAACAAACAACAAAGCAAGAATAAATAACAGCTGTGTTTCTTCTCTGATTTTAGGACCCATTAGTCTGATTCACTTAATTCATTCTTTCACTGAAAACTACTTATGAAACACTTAAAAATTAGGTAATTTTGGTATACAAATATCATGGGAAACATATAGAGAATGGAAAAATTATAATAATAAATTAATATATCTATCACCTCAGTTGTTTTTTACTTTTATTTTGTGGCAAGAGCAGTTAAAATCTCATTAAAGCCAGGCATAATGGTATAGGCCTATAATCCTAGCATTTGGAGGGCTGAGGAAAGAGGATTTCCATGAGTTCAAGGAGAGCATGGGATACACAGTGAGTTCAAGGCCACTCCAAACTATAAAGCAAGACCCTGTCTCAAAAAAAATTAATATTATTTCCATACACAATTTTAATACCTATCTGCTTTATAAATTAGATCAAGACTTGTTCATCCTACATAACTGAAAAATATGGAACATTTCACAAGTTTGCATGTTCTTTTTACACAAGGGACACATTAATCTCTGTACTGTTCTAATTTTAATACATATGCAGCTAAAGTGAAAACTATTAAAAGTGCTCTCCTTAAGTGCATTTGCTCTTCTTCCCAGCAGAGGGTGCTGCTGCTATAGAAAGCTGGTGGCTCTACCAATTAACAGATGGATGCACTGAAGCCTAACTCCCCTTGTCTTAGTCCGGGTTCAAAGCTCCAAGTCCATAGCTTACACTGCACCTCCTGACATTCCCTTCATTCAAAGACCAAACAATACCTGCAGGTATTTGAGCTCTCAGAGAGGGCAACATCCAGGCTGACAGGACTACTGCTGTTCCTCTCACTGCTCTCATAGCCAGATTCCATTCTCTGGATTAGGCGAGGGTGCTGCTCTAAAAGTTGAGATCCTGGCCGTGCTGGCCCCCAGGGCCTGTACTGTGGGCCTGGTCCACCAATTTTAATGTCATAAGTAGGTGGCTTGCTTGGTTCATCTGATGTAAATTCTTTAGCTGTTCCAATCAGTAGACAAACATAAAAAGGAGGTAGATTTAGTATTTGCCTAAACCAAGATGCACCTAACCCCTTCCTCCAGCCACTCATTGAAGTCATATCCCCAAAAAGCCTGACATTAAAGATGCTCTTTCCCAGGTCTACCAAAAACCCAGGTTTTTCAAATACGTAAGCTAACTTTACTTGAAAGTCCAATTTAAAAAAAAAAAAAAGTTTTTTGGGGCCGAGGATATAGCTCAGTGGTTCCAGCGCCTGTCTTGCAAGCGCAAGGACCTAGGTTCGATCCCCGGTAACCACATAACAATACTGGGCGTGGAGACTCACACCCAGCAGCAACCAGGACCACATACCACAGTGCCGGGCATGGTGGCTCACGCCTGTAATCCCAGCACTCAGGAGACAGAGGCAGGAGGATTACTGTGATGTGAGTTGGAGGCTGAGCTCAGGGCCAGCCTGAACTACAAAAGTGAGACCTTGTCTCAAAAAATCTTAAAAAAAAAAAAAAGGTTTTTGAGACAGAGTCTCAGTTTGTAGTTCAGGCTGGCCCTGGAATCACTATGTAGCCCAGGCCAGACTCAAACTCACAGCAGTCCTCCTGCCTCTGCATCCTGAGTGCTGGGATTACAGGCGTGAGCCACCACGCCCAGCCTTGTCGTGTGTGGTTACCAAGGATACAACTCTGAACCTTGCACTTGCCAGGCAGACACCAGAACCACTAAGCTAAATCTCCAACCCTGAAAGTTCAAATCTTCCCTAATTACGTCCTTACCTGAATCCTCAGGAAAGGGGCTAAGTTGAGTATAACCACAATGCTTCCGTCTGTCCTTACTAAAAATACTATCAATATTCAGAGACTCTCGTTTTGGTCTCCACGTTGGACGATACTTGCTCGAAGAACTAGATTTTGACTCACTGCTGGTACTCTCTATTTCCCAGTCACGAGAGTGTAAAGGCAGGCTCTTAGGAGGCTTTTTGTCAGCCTGGTCTCCTCCTTTTCCCACACGGGGAGATCCTACATTGGTCTGAGAAGTCAGGGATGGTCTGTTATGGATTATATTGCTGACTGTCTCTTTAAAATCTTTTAGCCTGTTGGTGCTATTGGAAGGTTTGGATGCATTCCTAGGAGCTTGCTTCTCTTTCAGTGTTTCTCCTGAAAACAAAAAGATGAAACAAATATAAATGTTTTAAGTGATCACATACACCTAGACCTCAAAATCTAAAAAGCAAGGAAAAGCCCTTTGAGCATAAAGGTTAAGCCAACAGTCTGGCATATCACAAGTCTGACAGAGGAAATGAAGAAAGAAGAATGCAGAGTGGCTTGCCTTCACTGTGGTACCCGGATGCCTGTGGCTCATCACCTTTCCTCCTAACACGGCCAGAACTCCTCTTGCGCTCTATCAGGGACCCTTTCTTGGATGTGTGTTTCTGATTACATTCACTATCA
>PVIR01013667.1:17694-42007 GCA_004026965.1 Petromus typicus
TGGCCCTGAGCTCAGCCTCCAACTCACATCACAATCCTCCTGCCTCTGCCTCCCGAGTGCTGGGATTACAGGCGTGAGCCACCACGCCCAGCACTGTGGTATGTGGTACTGGTTGCTGCTGGGTGTGGGTCTCCACACCCAGTATTGTTATGTGGTTACCGGGGAATTGAACCCGGGCCCTTGCGCTTGCCAGACAGGCGCCGGAACCACTGAGCTAACTCCCCGGCCCAGACTCCTGCTATCTTACGCTTGACTAGGCACATCCTTAAACATGACTATGCAGTTGGGCAACTAGCACAGTACTTTGTTTCTAACACATTCTATAAATTTATAACTATTACTCACTATTCTAATTAAAATACATTTATGTTTTAATACCCTATAAGAATACTTTAAAACCTAATGCCCAAAGAATCTGTGTAAGGTGCTCTAAACTACAATGGCAGCAAAAAAAGAAACAAAGAAAAGAAGAATAGGAAATTTGACAAAGACCTTACTATTTGGGAAAGACACTACTTCAAGGTCACAAATTGTTACAGTCTGCTTAGCAGTCCCCCTGGCTGCTAATTTTATCACTAGAGGCTTACTACATTCACACAAATGACCTACACCACTTCAGACACAGAATCTGTGATTTATACAATACCAGGTTTCTTGCTTCAAGTATCATTATGGCCTTATTTTTCTATGCTATCTCCCCAAAAAATGTTAATCTGTGATAGAATACTTTAGGAAGATCAGAACTGAATAATTTGCAGCAGGCATAAGACAAAGTAATAATTTCAATTTTTGGAATTCTGAAATTTGCATTAACTTTGTAACCTAATTTGAGGAGCATTAGGACTGTTCTTAAACTAATACATTTTTTAAAATAATTTTTAAAGTTGGTGTGGTGGCACATGCCTATAATTACAGCACTCTGGGGTGCTGAGGCAGGAGCACCACAAGTTTGAGCCCAGCCTGGGCACCTCAGGTAGGACCCTGTCTCAAAATTTTTCAAAAAGGGCTATAATATGACTCAGTGCAAAAGCCCTAGGTTCAATCTCAGTACTGAAGGAAGGGAGTATTTTATTTACTGTAAATACAGAATGATGCTAAATATGTAGTGAAGGGATTAAGAGATAAAATAATAAATGATATATTGATCCTATCCTCATAGAATTAAATATCTATTGGAAAAATTAAGACTATTATTCTTATAAATTTGAAAGAGAAATCAAAAAATGCGAAGTACATATTACAGCAGTGAGGGTCTTCTTCAAAATTATAAAAATAAAAGACAAAAGACAAATAATTACGTTGTAGTACACTATAAGAAGGCCTTGAATATCCCTACCTCCTTAACATGAGCATCATCAAAATACATCCATTTGCGGATCTTTGTTTGAAAAAAGAATGTAGAATAATGTTTGCCATAGTAACAAATCATTCCTACTAAATACAGTTCAGACTGTTTGGCCCGGTCATCTGTCACTCTGAAAAACAGCTGTAGGGGAGGAAAAAAAAGAAAGAACCATCACATATTCAATCACCTCGTATCTCTTAGCAGACTTCATCAACATTTCTCAATTAAAGAACTGATTGCTTTTCTTCTCTTCAGTCTATTTTTTTTTTTTTGCTAGTTCTCATTAATTATCAGAAATGAACCTATGAAATGAAAACATACAGAAAGGCAAGATGATAGTGGCCAGTGAACTTGTACAGGGTGATGTTTCCTCATTCTTTTTATGATATTCTTACTGAAGGGTTTCATGAGAGGAGCTAGAACAGCTTCTTTAAAAGAGCTTTCAAATTCTAAAGGTTGCTTTATCAGCTGGCCACACGAATATAAATTTCCTACTAAGAATCTAGGTAGAAGTATAAAAACAAACCTCTTAAGAGGGGAAAATCAGCCATGCTGGTTACCGCATTTTATTCCTAGGTAACCAGCAATGTCCTAGGTGCTAAGAGACATCCAGAAACATTGAAGCAAATGATTCTAGCTTTGAGCAACTTACCGGTTGAGAGAATAATCATACAAATTAAACCTGAATGGTACAGATTAGACAGACAACACAAATTAGAAGAAATTTATTGGGCATAGACCATTCAAGTAGGATTCATTGGGAAGGGCACCTAAAACAAGATCCCAGATAATTCATTTATTCTCAATAATTGCTCAATGGCTTTAAAACAACAACAATAAAGGTTCTCTTTAGTCACAGGACTACAGAGAGAAACTAGAATAGAGAAAACCAAACTTTTTGGTTCTTTTTGAACCAAAGGAAAATTCTGGCTGTAACCACCCTTGGATATGGTGCTGATAAGGTAGAGACCCAGTCTGACATCCTTTCCCTATTTCTCTGCGTAACTACACAGAAATCTCCTAAGCCACTAATTCTCTCCCCAGCTGCTTTATTACCTTCACCATAGACACTGGTTTCTAACTGTGAATTTCATATTCCTGGGCTCAGGGCCCCAAGCTGCATTTCCATCAGCTCCCATACAGCCCTCCAGTGAGAGATGACCATTTATTTCACTATACTGCTTCCCATGGTTCAATATACTTCCCAACACCATCCTGATATAAACTAACATTGAACAGATCATACAGTAACAATATAAATTAGCTCACTGATTTTTCAACAGTAGTTTAACTCTGCCCAAATCACCCCATTTCTTCTAATCAGCCCTTGATACCTTCACAAAGGAGGTATGTGAGTGTGTACATGCACACACAAGAATCTGCACATACATATTTTTCTGAAACTCCACAATAGTTGTCATCTAGGACATAATGTTTTTGTTCAGTGCTTAAATAATATGAGGCTAGAAGAAGTCTAAATCAGAAATGAAAGTATACAACACGCACATCACCCAGCTTAAGGCAGGTACCCAGACTGTGAATGACGTCTTCTGCCAAGTCTGAGTGGTCAGAGTCCCACACTAGGCCAATTGTGATAATCTGTGGAGCATTCATCAACACACGGCGTATCCGGATCCTCTCTCCACAGTTGCTCTGTAATATATATATATACATATATACATATATGTATAAAGCCTGTCAACACCTCATGAGGCTCTACATCAATTCCACTGAGCCAGAGTTCTTAGCACTTGGAACCCCACCAAGTTAACTTACTGGACAGTTCCGAAGATCCCCCATGGTGCTGGCATTCTGCAGCAGCTCACCAAACATGCTGGGCGAAGGTTTTTCTCGTCTTTCCAGCATACAAATAGCCTGATTGCTTCAAGATGTGGGGGAAAAAAGGAGGTGATGGTAGGAATTGTACTGAGTTTTATAGCTAAATCACAAAACTCGTCCGTGCAAATTCCTAACTCACACGTTTGATTTTTCTTCTTCTGCCCACTATGTCATAGCCCCTTGTCCTGACCAGCCTCACTGTCCCACAAACACAGTGAGTGCCTCTACCTGTCTCAAAATCCAAAGCACATACAATCCCCAATTCTCCTCCCACTTTGCTGGCCAGAACTGAGCCTAAGAAAAGGGGAGGGATAGGGGAAGAAAGAAGAACAAAGGTTATTCGTCGGTAATTGTCCTGAATTCCTCTAATAAAGCACAGACCTAATAACAGGTATAAACTATCTGGTGGTCTTCAGTTAAAACCCAATCAACTGGAGGAGTGTCTAAGAGTAGAATGGAGAAGTATGTAAGACTCACCAAAGGGAAGTGGTGGAGATGTAATGTACCATCTGAATGAAAGGCAGTGGATCAGAAGTAGCGCCACAGCTGGTACACACACACTAGACCAGGGCGAAAAAGCAAAACTAAGCAGCCAGTCACGAACTATTCTGGAACCCATTTAATACTTCAAATCCCAAGATACAGTTTTTCTTTTTTTTGTTGAGACAAAGTCTTGCTTTGTAGTTCAGGCTGGACTTGAACTTACTATGTAGCCCGGGCTAGACTCAAACCCACAGCAAAGTTCCTGCCTCTGCCTCCTGAGCACTGGGATTACAGGTGTGAGCCACACACCCAGCACTGTGGCACATGGTACCCTGGATCGAACTCCTGTACCTTGCGCACATGCTGGAACCACTGAGCTAAATCCCCAGCCCCAGGATAAAGTTTTTCTTGAAGAAGAGGTCTAAGAAGAGATGGAGATAGGGTTCACCTGTTCAAATAAGGTCATTGCAAATTTCTGGTGGGAAATGCAGTGTTGGGCAGTACATATATCTTCTTTGGTTTCATCAGCAATGTGGAAGTGAATTCTCATGAGGAGATTTTCCTGATAGGGAAAGAACAAACCAGTATACCAACAAAACTTAATAAACAAATGGTTGCCAAACTGCCAAGCAGTTTACCCAGAGATAGTAACTGTTTTATAAAGTAATACCTCTGATTTTTGAGCCTTCCGAATCTATTACTGTTATTTCAAGAACATTATACAATAGGATCATCTACAATAAACCCTTCAATATCATATTTTCACTTGGCATTATTCCCTGGGGATCTACCCGAACTGTTGCATTACTCAATAGTTTATTCCTTTTATTGTTGTATAGTATCCCATAGTGTAGAATATCAGTTTGTTTTAATCATCTATCTAGTGAAGAACATTTGGGTTACTTCCAGGTTTTTTTACTACTATACATGAACCTTCTATGAACATTCATGTATAGATTTTTCTATGAACATATGTTTTGATTTCTTTGGGATACATGTCCAGTAGTACATCTGGCAGATCATATGGTAATTTGTATGTTTAGGTTTTAAAGCAACTGCCAAGCTATTTTCCAAAGCAGTGATACCATTCGGTATTCCCACTATCAAGAATGTAACCCAAATGCTCAGAAGTACTTCTGATTTTGACCCAATTTTTCCCCTGTGATGTGATATTTATATCATTGTCAGATATTTTTAATATTTATCCAAAGAGTGTTTTGAAGATCAATGATAGAACAGAGGAAGGAGTTAGAATCTTCTATTTGAGTCACAGTGGCAACATAGCTGTCTATATGGTACATCACATTTGTGTTCTCAGTACTTACTTATGGAGTTCAAAAAAGCACAGTTCCCAGACAAGCAATCTTAGTATTAGCATCATCTAGGATTTATCAGAGATGGATATTCTTGGATCCCAACTCAGGCTACTGAATCAGAAGTACTTTTAATGAGACTTGGCTCTTCTGACGGTCAGAGCCACTGTTTTATAAGGTGGCAAACAGAAAACTACCCTAAGCATAAAAGAAAAAATACTCCATCTACCAGGCAATTCATACAGCAATAGCAGAGAAACTCTAGATTTCTTTAAAAAACAGAGAACTCCCAGTTTTAACTGTACAGATCAGAGCACAATAAATTCCATCACAGTCAGTTGCTGATGGAGACCATCAACAGTCCCACCCAATATCAAAGTAGGCCAGAGGCCAGCACTTACAAAGCACTCTGCAGCATCATCCATAATTCCCAGCTGGAAACGCTGTTCATCTTGAAAAGTCTTTGCTAGAGCACTACGGAGAGTGTCAGATGGAAGGACTTTTTCGCTACTGCACTGAAACTGGTTAAAGATTCCCTGCAGGGAAGAAGTTAAACATGAAAAAAAGCATAATGCTATTATTAAGCTTCTACACACCCCAGTCTTTCATGCTAGCTAGCATCTCTACACTGGAAGCAACTGTACTTCCCATGGGTTGATATCCTTGCTGTTAGTAACTTTTAAAACATTGAGTCAAAGTGAAGGTCATGATATATGCTAACAGATTCTTTATCTGAGTGGGATATCATCAAGGATACATTAGGAGAAACCACTGTCAGAATTAATATGAAGCAATTACCTTATTTCCTTGGATACAGAAGAAGTAAATGATTAGGTAAAAATAGATGAGTTACCTGTAAATAGATTCACACAATATATTTTCTAGTGGCTCATCATATGAAAGTTGGCTCTCTTAAATCTGTCAGCTAATTAAAAGTATAAAGAATAATGTAGAAAAAAACCTGTGTATTTATTACCCAGAAATAATCATGTTTATTTCCATTCTGCAGATAAACTAGCCATGTTTAAGACTGTCTCATTCTCCACAGGTATTGAGAATTGTGAGTTGGTCACAAAAGTTTTAATACTTTTACAGATACATATAGTGTCACACAGCATGATTTAGTATGTATTTGTGTTTATACAAGAAAACACACACACTGAATTTTTTTAAAATTCAGCATTATTTTAGAGACCTATCCATTTCTGCCACATACCACTTTGGGAGATGGCAACACCACATGTATTTATTCATTTACTGACAGATACTTTGGCAGTCTCCAAGTTTTTTGCTATTATAGAGAAGCTAGGCAAATCTGTATACTACCACCAATGATATAAAGTACCCCGTATTCAGGGCCAGGATTTAGCTCAGTGGTTCCGATGCCTGTCTTGCAAGTGCAAGGTCCCTGAGTTCAATCTCGGTTAACCACATACAACAATGCCATGTGCGGCGACTCATGCCCACCAGCAAGCAGCATCACCTACCACAATGCCAGGCCTGGTGGCTCATGCTTAAAATCCCAGCACTCGGGAGGTAGAAGCAGGAGGATTGCTAAATTCAAGGCTGAGTTCAGGACCAGCCTGAACTACAAAGCGAGATCCTGTCTCAAAAAACAAAAAACAAACAAACAAAAAAGACCAGCCTAAACTACATAGCGAGATCTCAAAAAACCAAATAAAACACAAAAAAAATTAACGCCACCAGACTAGTTAAAGTTTGTCTTTACAACAATTTTTAGTCTTTTGTGGTCCATGGTAAAAACCTTCTAGTCCAGTCTTCTTGGCTATGATGTATCTTAATGCATGGTTTTTATTTTGGTATAAATAAATGTAGGTAGCTTCTCCATTTCTACCTCTGCCTGAAGCCTATTAAATGCAATGTCCATTGAATATAATGAATAAAGATAGCAACAAGAGGCACCTGGCTTGAAGTGTCTTTGTCACTTGGTACTGGACTTTCCCCTAAGACTAGAACATGCTCCTTGATATAATGCATTCCAGATCCTCACTAAAACACCCAAAAAAATAACCCACACAGCAAATAATCACATACCAATAGTCTAGTCTCTCACTACAAAGGATTAGTAATTTCTTCACATGAAAAAATTCAAGCATTATTTTTCAGACACATTGCTATTGAGACCACTTTATAAGCATGTCTATGTGATCTTAGAATATGAAGTCCTACCAAGCTTGAGTGGCCAATCTTTGGTCTTCATGATGCTTGACCTATCAGTAGTATTTGATCCAGCTGATGTTTCAAAGGTCTTCTACCCTTATCTTCCAGGGCATCACGCTCTCTGGTTTTCTTGGCCCCTCCTTCTCATTCTTTTGTCAGTTCTTTATCAGTTCTAAGACTTAGAGACTAGACCTCTTGTTTTCCCTATTGTCAGTCATTCATTCTTGTAGTAGTTTCATCTCTAATCATGGTTTTAGACACTATACACACATTGATAATAACCCATTTACATCAACAGTCAAATCTCTCTTCAAATTTATATTTCCAGCTATATACTAGACACGCATATTTGATTATCAGTAGGTAGGTCTACCAATTTAACATGCCTTGAAATTAATTTATTTGCCCCCACTCAGGACCACTCATATTTTCTTTATCTCACTAAATGACAACACTATCCTTGAAGCTACTTAAGCCAAAAATCTTGGAGATCATCTCTGATCTTCTCTATCATTCACAACTCACATCAACTGGAGCAAATACAGCTATGTTGCAAATAGAGCAATTCCTCTCTTTCTCTACTGAAAATAGACCCCATTACCTCATCTGCTACCACTCCAGTCTCAGCCAGTTCATCTCTTCCCTGAATGATTGCAACCATTTCTTTACTGACCTTCTCATCAAAGAAACATACAACAGTCTCAATATAGCACTCAGATGATATTTTTTAAAAATACAAATCAGAGCATGCCATTCCTCTGCTCAAAGTTTTCCACTGAATACACAGTAAAAGCCAAAGTATATGACCCTCCATAATTTGCTCTACTAATCTACTTCTGGCTCACCCCCCCACACAAGCTCTGACTTCACTCTCTAGAATATAGTAAATATGAAAATATAAATTTCTGTCTTTTTATTCTTTTCTATACTCCTAACTGGAATGTTACAGGTATAAAAAAAACAATCAAGATCTTTTATTTTCCCTCTGAAAAAGGATCTTTAGCTCTATCTATCCATCTATCTGTCCATCCATCCATTCTACCCATCCATCTATCCTTCCAAGATACAGTCCTGATAAGCAGTTCAGGCAGGTCTTGAACTCAATATGTAGCCCAAAGTGGTCTCAAACTCACAACAATCCTCCGGCCTTAGTCCCTAACTGCTGGGCTTACAGACGTATCCCATGGTGTCTGGCTTAACATATATTTGTGATACATAATAATTGTAATTATCTTGCTGAATTAGGACATCTTCATATCACATCTTGATCATATCTACAAACCACTAAGTAAGTATTTCCAGAACAGCTCTGTGCAAATACACTTTCGGCCGAGTGTGGTGGCTCTCACCTGTAATCCCAGCACTTGAAAGGCTGAGGCAGAAAGATTACTTGTCACCAAGAGTTTGAGGCCAGCCTAAACACACAGTGAGTTTAAGGTCAGCTCTGAACTATATAGTAAGAGTCTGTCTTTAAAAAAAAAAAATCTGACACTTTCAAATTTCAGTACCTTTAGTCTTTCTCAAGCAAGTTTCCTCAAGAATTAAGCCCTTCTACTCTAAGGCACTGTCTATTCCTAATGAATTAACTTGTTCTCTATGCAGAGCATCTGTGAGAGAATTAGTAATATAGTGATTTTAGAATATGATGCCCTGTGCCAACACAGTGACAGATGCCTGCAATCCCAGCACTCTAGAGGCAGGAGAACTGCTGTGAATTCAAGACCAGCCTCACAAAAAACAAAACAACAAAACAGAAAAGAACATATAAATAGGGCTGGGGATTTTGCTCAGTGGTTCCAGTGCCTGTCTTGTAAGCTCAAGGACCCAAGTTCAATCCCCCCCGTAACCACATACAATACTGGGTATGGAGACTCACACCCAGCAGCAATCAGAACCACATACCACAGTGCAGGGCGTGGTGGCTCATGCCTGTAATCCCAGGCCCTGGGAGGCAGAGGCAGGAGGACTGCTGTCAGTTTGAGGCTGAGCTCAGGGCCAGCCTGAATTAAAAAAATAAAAAAACAAAAAACTTTATATATATATATATTTTTTTTTAAATATATTCTTATTCCTGAGTTCAACCCCCAGTATCAAACAAAAAAGTCCTACCCAACTACCACATTCTGTAGTTTAGATGGCCCTGTTTGAAAAAAGACAGAATTATACTCAAACTACACAGTATTATAACAGATGAAAACTAGAATTTGGAGCTCAACTGTTTGGGTTCAAAAATTCCAATCCTGCTACCAGTTATACCACCTTGGACAGTTTATTTTTATTTCTCTAGGTATTGCTCCTCACCCCTCCAGACTGAACCAAAGGCCTTGTGCAGGCTAGTCACATGCAATACCCCTGAGCTACATCCTAATTTTTAAGACAAGGTCTTGTTAAACTGTCCAGGTCAGAGAACTTGCAATCCTGCTGCATCCCCCTGCTGGTTTACTTTCTCTTTTAACAGAGTAAATAATAGTACTTATTTCCTAGGGTGACTTGAGGATTAAATAAACATCTTAAACTATATGTTAGTCTATATCGAGAAATTAGTAGGAATGTAATAGTAGGTATATAAGATATACATATCTGAACTCATAAATAGATATTTTACACTCATGCCTGGCAATATAAGTGCCACCACTGTGTTAGGTAGTTAGTGTTACTATTATTACTGTATTTAGAAGTCATTTTTAAGTTATTAAAAAGTCTTTGTCACTATCCTAAGCTGAAGAAAGGCCTTGAGTTTGATTTTTCTACCGTTAGCTACTTCTTTCTCTCTGAAATCTGGGCAAGAAAGACTACCTTATTTTAGTCTGTTGCTCCCATTCAAGACAGGCACATTTCCCATGACCTAGATAATTAGGGTTTCAGCAAAGGAAAGGAAAGGTCTAAGGTCAGAACTCTGCCTGCACTCACAATAGATCTTCAATAACAGTGTTCAGTGGCATCAACATCTCTATGCCATGTCCTTTTTCACTTAATTATAAGCAGCTTTATTCATACACAATGTGTAACTGAATGCATTCAGAATGGCTTCTAACTGAAGCTCTTTACTTTCTTATTTTAATGATTATTGTCAGTCCTACTCTGCTATTGTTAGGAAGAAGCAAGAGTATTTGGGATGAAGCAGGCCAAGCCCGTCCAGCATGCATCTGTGGAGCTGTGGCTCTGGAAGAAGCTGTAGCACAAAGCCCCTCTGTTAAGGCAGCACACTAACCCCTGTGTGTCCTGCTCACATGAGCACAGGGGCTGGAACGGGCCTCCTCCTGTTCCCTTTTTCACCCTCCTCCCACCTTTCCCAGAGGGAGATCCTGTTCACACCAAAGAAAGCCAAGAACATTTAGTTCAGCAGTAAGAACAGGTGGCAGTACCAATAAGGAACAAAACCTGGTATTCTTCCAATTGCTGAGTTTTATGGCAGGGAGAGAGAAAGGGCAGGAAGAATTAAAACCCAGGAATCATTTTTCTTTGTGGAGTCCCTGGTGGTTTCATTTCAATCAGGGGGAAACAAAACAAAACAAAAAGGAAAACTTTGAGGTTTCACTGTACGCTTCTTCACAGGATAAACCAAAAAGATTTTTCTTTCCACTCTCATGAAGTAACACATTATTTTTTGTCTGTTAACTATTCTTTTGGATACAGTACAAGAGCAACAAGACCTTAATGACTAAAAGCAGGTGCTTCCCCACCCATCTCTCTTGGATGAAGTAGCAAACAATTCTATCCACATGAGCACATAATTATTTGGATTAGCACAAACCACATAAATAAAACAGAAGTGCCATAAAGACAGAAAGTGTTTGTGTTCTGGCATCTACAAAAGCAGCTGTTGCTTAAGTTTTTTTTCCTCTAAAACATAGATCCTCGTTCTTGGGCAGAGAATACTATTTCTCTCTCAGGATTTCCTAAGTTTATATCAAAAAAACCATGAGTAGAAATGGTAGGAGTCAAGAACTGTCACTAATTTCAATGTTACATGGACCCAGGGTCTTTGAAAAGTGCCCCCAGTCACCATTCCAACTCTGCCCTGACATGGGTCCAGCAATGTCTTCTGAAAAGCCAAGATATACTTCCTACCTGCCATTAGATCACCTCCACAGGAATTTGTCTTTTTGATCTGGGCTCCCTACATCATTTTGGCTCTCATGAGCACAATTTTTTACCTATACTTTCTAGAAACCAAACAACCTAAATGTTGACAGTCTAATCCGTAAACACAGCGCTCTGGAAGTCAAGTACTTGAGATCACTGATTACTGGAAAAAAGAACTTGCACTGGCTTTGTGTGTTCAAATGAGTTTTGAAAGTTCTCTTTCAAGAGGAGGAAAAATATGCAGATTTTACCCCTGGACACTCAATACAATAAGGAAGGATTTTTAATATTTTATTGTAAAAATTTCACACAGACAAAGGTAGACAGAATATCATATAAATGCCCATCTATTATTCAACCTTAACAATTACCAGTCTGTGATAAATCTTATTTCATTCATCAAACCCATGAACTTATCCCATTCTCAGATCATTTTGAAGCAAATGTCAAACATTTCTCATCTTTAAATCTTTCAAAATATATCTCTAATTCTTAGGAACACTTTTTTTAAAACAGGGTCTCATTTTGTAGTTCAGACTGTCCCTGAACTCACTATGTAGCCCAGGCTGGCCTCGAACTCACAGCAATCCTCCTGCCTCTGCCTCCTGAGGGCTGAGATTATAGGCACGAGCCATTATACTTGGCATTGTACAATATGATACCAGAAATCAAACTCGGGGACCTTGCGTTTGTGAGGCAAATGCTAGAACCACTGCACTAAATCTCTGGCCCTGAGGAACTCTTTTTTAAAACATAACCATATTGCCAAACATACCCCCAAAAGGTAATAATTATCCCTTAATATCATCAGATATCCAATCAATTTAATAGAAACATTAGCTCCAAATTTGAGGAAAACAAAGAACAACTGACTAGTTTCTCCCTTGGAATTCTATAACTTTACACCAAAAACATCTACTTTTAAGGCTTAGTGATTAGTAAAGAACCACCTGTAATTCTCGTTACATTAAATTTAATTATCCATACCATATCTGCTCATTAGTTTAGGATTTTATGTATATTCAATTCATAACCAATATTTTAGACTTCCAGTGTCAAGGCTAAAAACCATCAAAAGCTACCAATGGCACTTATTCCTGTTATCAATGCAAAAGAAACATTCACGAAGAAAAACATAAATCAAACTGCCAAGACTTTAGGACAGTGGACAGAAAGACACAGAGAAAAAAAAAACCCAACAATACAAAGGTTCAGCTTTACACTAAATTATATCAATGGTTAAATTAGTTGAGTATGTACTTAAACTAGTCACAGTTATCAAGATTTTAAGAAAAAGGAAAGATATGATATAGGTAATAAAAACAAAGAAGTTGATATGTATAATGGTGATACAGGGCACCAAGTAATCCAAATAAGGAAAGCAGTACAAACAAGAGAAATACAATCCTTAACATGAGTTCATGTTCTCTAATATCTAAGAATGAATTCTAGGAACAATGGAGGTTAAGAGTAAGAAAAATCTATTGGGAGAAAAGTAGCTTTTTCCTAAGAGAGACAAAAGGTGGACCAGAAAGTGAGTTGGCCACCCACTCCCCTTCTCAAAAATGTTTTATGGGACAAAGACTCCCAGTGAGGCAGGCACAAAGTGAGATAAAACTATAAGATCCACCAGCAATCAGTACTGCATAACACAGTGCCCGGCATGGTGGCTTACACTTGTAATCCCAGCCCTCATGAGGCAGAGAAAGGAGGACTGCTGTGAGTTAGAGGGTCGCCTGGGCTACATAGTGAGCTCAGGGCCAGTCTGAACTACAAAAGTAAGACCCTTTCTCAAAAAAAAGAAATAAATACTAAGGAGAGCCGGAGATTTAGCTCAGTGTTGCCTGCCTACCAAGTGCAAGGTTCTGAGTTCGATCCCCAGTAACCACAACAACAATCTTAAAAAAAAAAAAAAAAAAAAAAAAAAAAAAAAAAAAATATATATATATATATATATATATATATATATATATATATATGGATTGGTTAAACTGTCAAATATCCCCCAATCAACAAGTGGACTCTTAGCAGAATACTTACCTTCCTGTCCCATCAGGACAGCCCAACTGCTCTCCAGATACAGATGTTGCAGAACATCTTATATTTGAAAACCTGTTTGCTTCCCACCAACCTACTACCTCCTATCGGCACCATCCCCTGGTTTTTTTGTGTCTTACCCTAGCATTCTTAAAAAGAAAAATCACTGACTGAGAAGATTTGTTAAATTTAATCAATCAATGCAATATTCTTCTTTGCCTATAACAAAAAAGACTCTATCCAACATCCTGGCACTGCAAACCTCTAGTACAATCCCTGGAAGGAGAACAAAATCTTTGTAGCATACTAAGTACAGAGGACGGATTTCCTCCCTGAACAGAGATAAATAAATAAGCTAGCACCAAAGTAAAACCATATCCTGGAGGATAGGGGTGTAAAAGCAGACCCAAAATGAATAATATGAGTTCTGGATTCTATGCAATAACAAATTAGGTCACAAAAAAATCTCTTAATAACGCAAGGTGGGAAATAAGTTTGGAATGTTTGGTAATTAATATACAGTCTTCTGTTTGTTAAGTCAGAGCTGACAGGCATCATGTTTCAAAGCAAGCAGAAGGAAACACTGATTCAAATTCCTTTTGACAAAAGCCATCATTAGTAACTTGTATACAAGCTTTTTTTTTTTTTTTTTTTTAGGTTTTTTGAGACAGGGTCTCGCTTTGTAGTTCAGGCTGGCCCTGAGCTCAGCCTCAAACTCACATCACAGAGATCCTCCTGTCTCTGCCTCCCTAGTGCTGGGATGACAGGCATGAGCCACCACGCCCGGCTTGTATACAAGCTTTTGAGGCTAAAATTGTAGATAATATCACATAACAGAAAAATGTCCACTTACTGGTCCAAAAGAAATGGATCATCATAAATACTGTACACAAATTACCACGAAGTAATTACAAGCACTAGACACAATATACGCTATTTTTTTTGTTGGTTTTTTTTTTTTTTAGGTTTTTTGAGACAGGGTCTCGCTTTTTTTTGTGGTTCAGGCTGGCCCTGAGCTCAGCCTCAAACTCACATCACAATCCTCCTGCCTCTGCCTTCCGAGTGCTGGGATTACAGGCGTGAGCCACCACGCCCAGCACTGTGGTATGTGGTACTGGTTGCTGCTGGATGTGGGTCTCCACACCCAATATTGTTATGTGGTTACCGGGGAATCGAACCCGGGCCCTTGCACTTGCGAGACAGGCGCCGGAACCACCCCAGCCCAACATACGCTATTTTATTTGGTGAAGACAAGGCACAGGAATATTGACAGATGTTGATAGAACATCTGCAGAAAAAAAAAAAACAAAACAATATGGTGATGCACATCTGTAATCCCAGCTACAGTAGAGGCTGAGACAGGAGGCCTGCAACTTTAAGACCAGCCTGGACAACAGAATGAAATTTGGTCTCAAAAGAAAATGTCTAAAAAGTGGCTAGAATCCAACTTAGTAATAAGAATAAGGGCCTGGTTTCAATTTCCCGTATTGCAAAAAAAGAAAAATATAATAATAAAGTCACTGTGAACCAAAAGATATTTATATAATGCCACTGGTAGTTGCATTTTAGGAGATGATGCAAGGTGAAGTATATAACTGGAGAAAGAATAAGAATATATCATTCAGCCAGAAAGGTCAAATCTTCCATTTAAACATCAAGTATAAGGACATCAAGTATCAGCGTCTGATTCATTTTACAATTCCCTAGTATTTCTTAACAGTTACAAAAAAAAGACAAATTTAAAAAATAAAAATGGGGCCAAGGATTTAGCTCAGTGGTTCTGGTAACTGTAAGATTCAAGTTTGATCCCCAGATCCATATATCACAATGCCAGGGGCAGTGGCTCACACCTGTATCCCAGCACTTGGAAGGAAGAGGCAGGAGAATTGTTTTGAGTTCGAGGCTGGCCTGGGCTACATAAGGAGTTCAGGGCCAGTCTGAACTACAAAGCAAGACCCTGTCTCAAAAAAAGAAAAAAAATCTAAATAAATAAGTAATAAAAATTAAAAACAGTTCTACAGTGAACAATTATGTTCCAACGTAATGAAATCTGACTTTACAGAACAAGTTTTTATACAGTTTTTCAAACTGAAAAATCTTACACATTCTTGTTTAAAAACAAAAATTATGGCCGAGTGTGGTGGCTCACACCTGTAATCCCAGCACTCGAGAGGCAGAGGCAGGAGGATTGCTGTGAGTTGAATCGTTGCCTGAGCTACATAGTGAGCTCAGGGCCAGCCTGTACTACAAAGTGAAATTCTGTCTCAAAACAAACAAACAGAAATACAAACAAAAAAATTATGTGATAATAATTGTATGTATCAAACAACAATGAAGAATGCAAACAGGTCATGAAGAGCCAGTAGAAAGGAATTCATATTTGTTCACTAAACATTCCTCTAATTTTAAACACAGTACAAAGCAGAAAGACAGATTTATTGATTTAAATTCTAGAATTATCCCCATAATTCAAACACTAGAAAGTAAAAGGGAACTTAAACACAGGCTACCAGATGACTGCTTTGTTTTTTGTTTTTTGCAATACCAGGGATCAAACTCATGACCTTACACCTGCAAGGCAGGTGCAGTGCCACTAACTAAATCCCCGGTCCCCAGATGACTGCTTTGGTGACAGAATCCCAAGCTTTATCTTTCCTCAGTAGGTCTTCTTTACCATCAACAACTTACCTCCCACATACATATCTTGTGAGAAAGAAAAGGATCTGGATTAGTAAACCTTAAAAAAAGTAAAACCAAAAGTCACAATATTAAAATCTCTAATTAAATAGAACAAGAAGAAAATAGATCATAAGAATCATAAAGAAAAAAAGAGAAAAATTCAAGTACTAAAAACTCAATAATTAAAAACTAAGAACTGGGCCGGGGAGTTAGCTCAGTGGTTCCGGCGCCTGTCTTGCAAGCGCAAGGACTCGGGTTCGATTCCCTGGTAACCACATAACAATACTGGGTGTGGAGACCCACACCCAGCAGCAACCAGTACCACATACCACAGTGCCGGGCGTGGTGGCTCACGCCTATAATCCCAGCACTCGGGAGGCAGAGGCAGGAGGATTGTGATGTGAGTTTGAGGCTGAGCTTAGGGCCAGCCTGAACCACAAAGCGAGACCCTGTCTCCAAAAACCTAAAAAAAAAAAAAAAACAACTAAGAACTGCTAAAAGACTATATCAACGCAGAAAAGTATTTAACATGGTGTAGGCATTGTCTCAGGTGTCATGAGGAACAATAAGTGGAAAAAACAGTTGAGCTACTTTCCCCAAAATCCACTCAATCATGTTAAATATGAAGTTAAACAATTCTCAATTTAGACAGGTTTTTGCAGTGTTGAAACCAGAGCCTCACATAGGCTAAGCACGTATTGTACCACTGAACTATATTCCTGCCTGAGACAGATGGGAGTCTCACTTTGTCACTAACTTACACAGGTTGGACTTTAAACTCGTAGTCTTCCTGCTTTAGCCTCCCAAAGTGCTAGAACTATAGGCATATGCCACCACAGTTGGCTTGATGAAGTCTTAAAAGTACTATCTGGAGGGTCAAGGATTTAACTCAGTGGTAGCACACCTGCCTTGCAAGTACAAGATCCTGAGTTCAATCTTTGGTACCAAAAAAACCCCAAAACCCCAAAACCAAAACTATCTGGAGTCAAGTGTGGTGGTGCAGACTTGGAATCATAGCACTCCCAGGCTGGCTAATGCAGGAAGATCATAAGGTAAAGGCAAGCCTGGCTAATTAGCAAGACTTGGTTTCAGGACCAGGGATTTAGCTCAGTGGTTCCGGCACCTGTCTCACAAGCACAAGGGCCCGGGTTGATCCCCAGTAACAACATACAATACTGGGGAAGATTGCTGTGAATTTGAGGCTGAGCTCAGGGCCAGCCTGAACCTCAAAATGAGACCCTCTCTCAAAAAAAAAAAAAAAAAAGACTCTGTTTCAAAATGTAGGAAAAGGAAAGGGGAGAGGTGGCTGGAGGTGTCAGTGTGAAGGTCCTGGGCTCAATTTCTAATACTTCAAAAACTTCATCAAAAAGGTAATTTTGGAGGTTGAGTATAGAGAGGTCAGGGGTAAAGTGCTTGCCTAGCACAGACGATGCCCTGGATTTGTTTCTAAACACACCAAAAAAGGAATTTCTGAAGCAGAGTTCTAAAAAGTGGATAAAAAAGGAAGAATAAATATTCCAGGCAAAGTAAATGTGATCTGAAATGTAAAGTATCTGGGAAAGAAAATGAGAAGAAAAGATGTGACATTAGTTTTGTTTTGTTTGCCTGTTTGTTTGTTTTATGAGACAGGGTTTCACTTTTTAATTCAAGCTGGCCCAGAATTCACTATGTAGCCCAGGATAGCCTTGAACTTCCAGCAATCCTCCTGCCTCTGCCTCTCAAGTGCTGGGATTGCAGGTGTGAGCCATTACATCTGGCACTGTGGTACATGGTACAGGGGATCAAACTCAGGACCTTGCGCTGCCAGGCAGATGCCAGAATCACTGAGCAAAATCCTCAGCCCTGAAATTAGGTTTTTAAGTGACTATAATCATGCATTTTTAAGTGACTGAGGAGACAACTGTAAACCACTTCAACATTATAAAACAGTAACATCAAAATAGTACTTAGGGGTATTCTTAGGTTAAAATAAAATAAATGAAGTACAAAGACATGACAGACAAAATAATTCAGGGATCTGGGGGAAAAACTTTTCAAAAAGAAGTTGGCAAAAAGTCTTACTACCAGAAAGAAATATCATCCACCAGAGAAAAAGCATACGGGGAAATGATTTCTGTGCTGTAATTCAGGTACCTTTTAGTTTTCTAATTTGTATTTTAGTATGCTTTCTAGAATGATTACAGTACCTTCCTATATTTAATAATGAAAATCACTGTACAAAAAAAGAACCAGAGCCAGGAATGTAGCTTAGTGGCACTATACCTATGAGGTAAACTCAAGGTCCTGAGTTTGAGATTGATCCCAAATACTGCAAAAAAAAAAAACAAGAACGAACATTACGGATGTGCACATGCTTGTGCCAGTGTGGCCAAAAATAAAGAATAATAAATAAATCTCCATGAACATTCCATCATCCAACTCTCAAGTGGAAAACATACTGAATTTAACACTCCCCAACTGATTATATTCCCCTCTCTTTACCTTCCAGAAGTAACCCTTACCCTAAATTTTGTGAAAAATCATTTCTTTATCCCTCATACTTTTATCATGTATCTATGAAAAGTAGAGTTCTTCTACCTGTTTATTTGTATAGATGTAAATAGAATCATAATTTATACAATTTTCTGTGACTTGCTTTATTCATTCAATGTATTTTTACCAATATTATCTCAAGCTGATATGTGTACTGGCAAGTCATCATTTCTATCACTATATACTATTTTATTATGGGGATAAACTATAATTTTAAACTCTATTCTTTTTACTTGGAATGAGCTGGTTCCATTTTTTCTGCAGTCATAAAATGCTACTTTGAACATTCTTAATTATAGTCTGTGTTTCAAGTTTTCCACAACATATATCTAGAAGTAGAATTACTAGATCATAAATTGTTACTAAGTGTTTAAATAGTGGTATCAATTTGCATTCCAACCAGTAACAAAGATAATCTCTCATTATTTTGTCTTTTTGTTATCACTTAATTATATCAGATTTTTAAATTTCTATCAACATGAAACGTATAGCTTAGTTTATATTTGTTAGATCAGTAATTGGGGTAAGCATCTTAAGTATCATTTGGGTTTTCTTCTCTTTTCATCCTGTCCCTTAATAATGGAGATTAAATCCAGGGTCGTGGCACTGAGCTACATCCCCAATATTGCTTTCCATCTAAATTTTGAGACAGGGTTTTACTAGGTGGCTAAATTGCTCAGGAAAGGCTCAAACCTGCAATCCTCTGCCTCAGCCTAACAAGTAGCTGGGAACAGGTGTGGGCCACTGCATCTACCTTATTTTCTTTATAGGAATTTTTCTCTGGAAATCTATAATAGATAAAAATCTTTTGTTGATTATATATACAGTATTATAAATATTTTCTACCAGTTGTAGCCTTGTCTCTTTACTCTCCATGGAGTCCTCTGATCACAAGAAGTTCCTGAATCTTCTACAGTAAAATGTATCAATTTTTTTTTAATTGAACTCAGAGGCCCTTTACCACGAGTTATATCCCCAGCCATATTTTTATTTGGGGACTGAGTCTCACTAAATTGCTATTTTAGGCTGGGGAGTTAGCTCAGTGGTTCCGGCGCCTGTCTTGCAAGTGCAAGGGCCCGGGTTCAATTCCCCAGTAACCACATACCATACGGGGCGTGGAGACTCACGCCCAGCAGCAACCAGTACCACATACCACAGTGCCGGGTGTAGTGGGTCATGCCTGTAATCCCAGCACTCAGGAGGCAGAGGCAGGAGGATTGCTGTGATGTGAGTTTGAGGCTGAGCTCAGGGCCAGCCTGAACCATAAAGCGAGACCCTGTCTCAAAAAAAAAAAAAAAGAAAAAGAAATCTAAATTGCTATTTTATGTTACTTTCTTCTCACTGAGGCACATACCTGACACCCCCAAGTTAAAAGAGAAAGGTTTATTTTGGTTCATAGTTTACAGTTTCAGTCCACAGGTAGCTGGCTTCAGGGCAGGACAGTATGGCAGAGGAGCACCACAGAGGAGAAAGAGCTCATGGTCAGCAACCAGGGAGCATAAAGTGATCAAGGGAGGAGAGTAGGAGAACAGATACTTCCAGGCCACGCCCCCAGTGACTCACCTCCTCCCACCAAGCTCCACCTCCCAAATCACATTTAGGTGTAAAGTTATCGGTGGACTAATCACTGATGAGTATCATGCCACCACTATCCAATCATCTCCCCAAAGCCTGCCCTATGAATGCATGAGTTTTTGGAGGGACATCTAGATATAAACCATAACAGCTGCCCAGGCCACTCTGGAATTTAGCAATCCTCCTGCCTTGGCCATATAGCTGTCACAGACATGTGCCACTGTGCATGACTAAATGTAACAATTTTTAAACCTTCTACATTTCATGTATTATTTAGTAAGTGCTTTCTTGTCCCTGAGGTCATGATAGTCTGTCACAGCTTCTTCTAAAAGTTTAGATCTTTAGACTTGTATCTTATAGTCCTCAATTTATCTGAAATTCTTATTGTTGTTATAATATGAAGTAAGAATCTACTTTTTCTACATGGATAACAAAGTCAGTACCATTTAAAGCTCATTTTCTTTTTGATTCACAAGGCAAACCAAGGATTTAGCTCAATGTTTCTGGCGTCTGCCTGATTCACAAGGCAAGTGGCAAATTACCAATATCTCTGTTTTTGAATTCTTGATTTTGTTTCATCAATTTACTTGTAATACTGGTTATATTACAAATATGCTACAGTTATGATAGTTTTCTAAGAGTTGACACCTAGAAAAGTATGGTAAGTCATTAATACATTTGCTAAATACGTCTGGTTCTTCTCCTTCCTGAGGATCACAACAGGATTGTACTTCCTGGTTCCCCTGTGCTACACTGGGACAAGATGACTAGCTCTGCTGTGTTATGAATACAAAGGACTTGTTGATCATTTAATTACCTGCACAGAATCCTCCAGAATTCTGTCTCTCTAGCTTAGCAACAACCAATAGTCAATATGGTTGCATCCTTGGCATCTATTTCAGCAAAACCTCATGTCCAGAACTAGCCGCCAAAAGTTGAAGGTGCTGAAGACCTAGGACAGGGGTGGACAGATCCAAGACTGCAAAAAGTGCAATGTATTAGGGAATTAAGGACAGCAATGTACCTTGCATGGGAGCAAGACAGTAGAATACGTGAACTCTAAGGCAGGAAGAAGGGTTTTATATGCTAAACTAGACGAAGACGGGATGTGGCCTGCTGGAATGTACCTACATTTCTTAAAAACTATCAACAGTTAAGAAACAACGTAGGCATCAGTGGCAAGCACAACACACTTGGCTGACCACATTATCAACTCCCTACATGGTGTTTGAAATGCATGCCAGGGTCACCAAGTAAGCAAAATGGCAACTACAACCATAATGGCTGTAATCATGCAACTCAGATCCTGAGGGACTATAATCACAACTAGCCTATGGTAGCTTAGTAAAGTAAATGAGAAATAAATCTGGTATATTACCACTGAGATTTTAGGATAACAATCCTAACAAGCACAAACTTAAAACTGATCAATCAGGAGAATACTGTCTTTCACTGTCATACAAATTGATTCAAAATTGATTTTTCTCAACTTCTACAAAAAAATAACAATCAGAGTACACATTGGAGTTGGGTGTACTGGCACATGCCTGTAATCCCAGCACTTGGGAGGCTGAAGCAGGAGGGTCATTAGAGTTAAAGGCTAGGCTGAACTACACTGCAAGAACCTGCCTCAAAAACAAAAAAGAGAAGTATACATTGAAAAATATAGGGAAAGCTGAGTGTGGTGGCTCATGCTGTAATCTCAGCACTCAGGAGGCAGAGGTAGGAGGATTGCTGTGAGTTCGAGGCTTGTCTGTGCCACACAGTGAGCTAAGGGCCAGCCTGAAGTACAAAAACAAGATCCTGCCTCAACCAAAAAAGAAAAACATACAGAAATACTGGAAAACAGTTGGCATTATCTAAAAGAGGTAAAGACATAAATATCCTATAATCTAGTAATATCAGTCCCAGACATAATAAAAGAAATGTGCATATGGACCAGGGATTTAACTCAGTGGTTCTGGAGTCAGCACAATTTGGCACAAGTCTTGGTAAGCACAAGGTCCCAAGTTCGATCCCTGGTAACCACATAACACAATGCCAGCAATGGTGGCTCATGCCTATAATCGCAGCATTCAGAGGCAAAGGCAGGAGGATTGCTGTGAATTCAAGATTCACACCTGGGCTACATAGTGAGCTCAGGGTCAGCCTGAACTACAAAGCGAGACCCTGTCAAAAAAAAAAGAAACGTGCGTACAGATATATACAGAGACATACATAGATATATATGTATATATAACATAAAAGATTTAGTTTATTAAAATTCATATTGATCCTACAGTCTAGTAATCTCAGCCCTAGATACAATAAAAGAAATCTGTATACATGTTATACATATATATAACTTACAGAAGATTATTTATTAAAATTCATATTTAAACTCCTAATTACCAATACCTTAAATTTTATGTTTTGCTACAAGTTATCATAGGCCAAACAAAGGGTGGAAAAAAGATAGATGTGACCCAAGCAGCAAAAGGTTCGTTCAGAAAGCTTAATTTTCTAAAGTCTTAATGAAAGACTCAAAACTCCAGAGTGATATTTGTCAAACAAATGTTTTTGGGTCAACAGGAAACTCCTACATTTTTCTGGTCATAATTTCTACTTTAAGATACAAAAGCAACAAAATCAAGTAGATAATAAACTTGTCCAAGCATCCTTATGACAAACCAAGAATTCAGACTATGGAAGGCTAAACTATTACTTTGGAAGCCTACTCAGACTCATTCAGGTGACACAACTTCACCCAAACACAAATAATCTGTTGTACACCTGGACCAACATATCATGGCAGCTACACTGTTAGTGAAAGATGGGTCCCTTTATACACTGGTTTTGAAACAAACAAAAGTAATCACATTTATTTTACTCTACACCGCAGGCAGCTAATTCAGTAACAAATTCTTTAGCATCACTCTAATAATCCCCACCTCAACCACTGCTGATCATTTCACAGCCCAAAGTCAGTGGAAGAAACAAATTTTTTTTTTTTTTTTTGAGACAGGGTCTTTGCTTTGTAGTTCAGGCTGGCCCTCTGAGCTCAGCCTCAAACTCACATCACAGCAATCCTCCTGCCTCTGCCTCCCGAGTGCTGGGATTACAGGCGTGAGCCACCACGCCCGGCACTGTGGTATGTGGTACTGATTGCTGCTGGGGTGAATCTCCACGTCCAGTATTGTTATGTGGTTACCGGGGAATCGAACCCAGGCCCTTGTGCGTGCAAGACAGGTGCCAGAACCACTGAGCTAAATCCCTGGCCCCAGGCAGAAACAAATTTAAAGTTCTTACCTTCAAAGCACAAAAGATGCAAGAATCTCCCATGCACTTGTGAGTTGTGAGCTGCCTAAAGCTACGTCGGAAGATGTCCAGGTGCCATAAAACCTGACAAAAAAGGGAAAATATTTCATTATTCTATATTATAAACCCATCATTTCACGTTAAATTCAGTAAAACATAAGTAATGACTGTAGAACTAGTCTAATCCCCAAGAAAAGAGCTCATTCTTACAAATTAAAACAAATGTCTACAAAGGTGAAGTATCTAAGGAGAAGGACAAACAGATTCAGAGGAAAACATTAATTTGCATGTTTTGTTTTTGTTTTCTTCAAATCAGTTCCCACAGCAAACCTCAGAGCTTTTCTTCTTATGTATATACATCTCAAGAAGTATATATACTCATATATATTTATATTAGATATGTATATTTGTGTACATATATGTGTGTATATATATATTTATATATGTATATGTGTGAACATGTGTGTGTGTGTATATCCCGTATCAAACTCAGGCCCTTGTGTTTCCAAGGTAGATGTGATATCACTTGAACTAAATCCCTGGCCTTTTTTTTTTTTTTTTTTTTTTTGGTACTGGGAATCAAACTCAGTTGAGAGGCACATACCAGAACCATTGAGCTAAATCCTCAGCCCTAGAGAAGTATATTTTTAAAGTTCTTTGAAACAGACTATGCTCCCAAGTAAATAACAAATGCAATAAGTTCAATACATCTGCGGCAAATATAGCTGTCATTCAAAACTTTAGAATATCATCTCATAAGCCAGGGGTGGTGGAGCACATCTATAAATCTAGTACCCATGAGGCTGAAGCAGGAGGGTTGCCATGAGTTCAAGGACAGCCTGGGCTACATAATGAGTTCTAGGGTAGCTTGACCTGCATAGATTGGCTCAAAGTAATTATTAAATACAGTATTTATAAAATAAAAATATTATCTCATAATAATAAT
>PVIR01013668.1:0-27239 GCA_004026965.1 Petromus typicus
AGGTCCAAAAATAGGAGTAGAGAAGTAGTTAAAAACAAAGTTTGACATATCACAGTGACATATGTGCACCCATGTTTACAGAAGCTCAGTTTGTGATTGCTACATCTTGGAAACAACCCAAGTGCCCATCAACTGGAGACTGGATAAAAAAGCTGTGGTTCTTCTACAGAATGGATTATTAGTCTGCCATAAAAAATGATAAGTTTGAATCATTTAAACTTAAATGGTCATACCTTGAGGATATCCTCATAAGTGAAATAAATAGGTCACAGATAGGTAAGTATCACATCTTTTCTCTGGTATGAGAAAATAAAGATGTAAATGAGTTCTAGAATTGTATGTTATATATTGTGAAATAGAAAATACTCAAAGTGAAATATGGTGAGGGGGGAAAATAATGAGATTATAATAAAAAAGAAAGCAAACAAATTTTATGTATATAGTGGGTGGTAGGGTGGGTAGGGCTATGGGAAAAAGTGAGAAGTTGTATCTTATACTGGTACAAATCCCCATTGTGGAGTGCAATCATGATGTGTATATGTAATGCACCAATAAAGATTTCAATTAAAAAAAAAAAAGTTGGGATGTCTATAATAAGGAACCATTAAAACTTCCTAATCAGAACAAAGGAAGAGATAATTACTAGAGTTTTCTGGAAAATGACCTGACTGGTGGATAGGGTAGAATAAATACAGAATGGATAAATCTGACTGAGAATGTCATCATATAGCCTCAGTAAAAATGTTAGAACAAGAAAGGAAGTTAGAAATAATCGAACCTTAACACTTTTGCTTTAGATACACTGTTGATTATTCTCCCTAGCAAAGCCACCATCCACTTTACCATTATTGTAATGGCTGTTAACATGCACATTTTCCCTTAACCATGCCCCTTTTTGTTCCTGATCTTGAATGTTTGAGTATTTTAAAGGAGACAATGAAAGAAAAGTAACTAATCAGAATTAAAAGAGTAAGAGAAGGAATCAAGAAGACATATTTCAAGTGTAAACTCTCAGATTTAACTGGGAATTCTGGGGACACCTTTTGTCCTTTCACTTTTATATCATTTGCCTTATTTTTCAGAAACTATCTGCATATATTCCGTGTCCTACATGGGGCAACTAGGAGTAGGCTGACCATAGACAGAATAATTTCCTTTGCCATTAGAAATTGAAGTACATTTCTGGGTTCAGAAAAAGAACATTTACGATCACTTAAAATCCGAGGAAATGGCTATGTGATAGAACTTGGCATTTACATTTTGAACTGCTTAATCATTCCTTTTATAGACTAGCTGAAGGTTATTTTGTCTCTCTGGCATTTTCTTATGCCTCAGCTGCTTTCCTCTGTCATCCAGGGCTCAGTTTCAAGGTTGAAATACATTATGATAATCACACTCAACCGAAGGCATCCCAATTCCAAACTCTCCATAACTTTGTGCTTTTCCCATCAATTTCACTTCAGTTAAAATGCCAGTTAAAGGAATAATGTACAAGTAAAAGCAAGCTTACAAATTCCACTGCCACCATTACCTCACACAGGAAGGCTTTTTATTAAATATACTGTCCTCACACTATATTATACATTATAAAGAAGACAAGTACATAAATAGCTTAAGAAATTAAGTGACTTCACTTTATAGAGCTGAACTTTCTGCGGTAAATGTTTTATATATTTTACATAAACTGCTCTCCATAGTCTATCTTGTATATTTCTACTACTTCATATTTTTTCAATCATTTCCCTCCCAAAGCCAATGAAAGAACAAACTGAAATGTAAATTATTTTTATCATTAAACCACTATTAACCCAGACATGATGGCACGCACTATAATCCCAGCATTCCGAGGGACTGAGGCAGAAGAATCACAAGATCAAGCCCAGGGTGGACAACCTGTCAACTTAGCGAGATCCTCCCTCTAAATAAAAAATAAACAAGGCTGGGGATATAGTTCAATATGAAGGCCTTGGGTTCAATCCCTAGTACTGCAAAAAACAAAATAAAACAAACTCATCTCTAAACTTAAGAGCCTCAAGACAAAACTGATGACTAATAGTCAAGCTAAGTCCCAGATCAGATGCTTAAAGTCTTTGACATTAAATGCATAATGGCTTTAACTTCTTCAGGGTGTAAAATGAGGGAAGTAGATGCATGATGAATGAAATGTCTTAGGTAAGCATCAACAATTCAAACTGTTAAACTTCGAAGGCTGCCATTTTCACAAAGAATATAGGGTCTTTGGAAAACATTACCAAACTAAAACATCTCCAGAGTCATAATAGGTTACAAAAGACAGAGTAGTGTGAGAGATCTAGATAGAGACACATGAGTTAATAATACGTTAGGATCACTTTAATTATACATTATGATCACGTTCATCATTGAGAATTTGTACCTGTACATGACATATCTTGACTCTTACTTTTTCCCATTCCCCTGCCATTCCTTCGACATCCCACATCTCCCATATGCATAAGCTTTATTTCCATTTTTCTTTTTTACAATCATATTTTTTCTTTTCCTTTTTCGCTTTCCCCTGCTCTCACCTAGTTCCCCTCTCCCATTGAACATTTTCTTCCAATTTCATAATACCTATCATGCATTCTGAATTTCATTTACACCTTTAGTAGTGTCTCACACTAAAGAAACAATAAGGTATTTACATATATATGTCTTAGTTATTTCATTTATGAGTATGGACTCAACATGCACCCATTTAGCTATAAATCTCTAATTTATCATTCCTTATGGCTCAGTAATACTCCATTTAAAGAAAAAAAAAAAACTACCTTCTTTATCCAGTCTCTAGTTGATGGGCTCTTTCTAATAAATTCAATTTATTTAAAAAAAAAAAAGATGTTAGAGTCCTAACAATGCCCCCTAGACTCTGTGTTCACCAGCTTCCCTTTGCCTTAGCTTGTATGACATTTTATCTGAAAAACCCCTCTTACTTCAGGAAGTCTCATGTTAAATATTTCTTCCAAGTTCCCATGGTATAAAGCTTCCTAGCAAAGCACTACAAGACCCTGACCTCTATTTTCCATACCTGTCCTTTCAAGCTAGGCCATTCATATGCCAACTATTCTGCATTCTAGATTGTGTCCCTCCTCAGCTAAACACAGAGCAACTATTTGGACTTTGGCAAAAATCACAAAATTATGGAAAAGAAAACCTTTTCTCTGATTCTGCTCTTAAAATTTTGTATATGCAATGCTAGAATATTTAATTAGTAACTTCATAAGGGAATATAGGACTTTCTTATTTGGTTACAACTTCATAATTCCTAACTATTAGGAATACTCTAATTAACATATGTTAAATGTAAAGTAAGTAAAAGATTAGAATTTCAAAGACTAATGTAATGATTTAACTTCTCAAGTATATTAACAAGTACTTAGCAGAACAAATATTTTAATGTACACTTGTATCCAATACACGGAAGTAACAGAAACAGCAAAGGCATAATAAGCATGACCTGTGTGACTTCATCTCTCTGAGCCTCTCTGTCCTCCTCTGTAAAACCGAAAACAACTGAGTTTACAATAGTGCTCTGAAGACCAAAGCTAACGTAAGGAAGCATGTACTAGCCCACACCCCAGAAAGTGCCCAATAAATACAGTACAATGCTATATAACCTATCCTTTGTGTAACTTGAAACTTAGGAGAAATCTTTTCCCCCCTACTTCATTTTCAGCATATTCCTCATGTATACTTAAGTTCCTTCTGATCACATTCCAATTAATAAATTTCAGCTATGTACATTTCTCCCAAATATCAGCTTCATTACAAGTTCTATTAGGAGAAAAACCTTTCACACTTTAGCAGTAGAGAAAAATCAGTTTTGATATTTCATTGCTTTTCTGAAGTCCTAGAACAGTAATAATATTTATGGTAGCGGGCACTGAAATTTATGAAGCAGTAAATAGCTTTTGTGGCTGATTAAGCAGCCCTGTTTCACTTCACATACTCTGGTACCATCTGTATGACCCCTTAATTAAATGCTTATTTATGTTACACAAGGACATTTTCTGGTCTTGCATCTTTCAACAAATTTTACAATGGGGGGGGGTTATTTGATTTACTGTTCTTGAAACTTCTGTCCAAAGTTGGACCAATATGATGGCATTATGAAAAAGTTTCACATTTTAAGAGACAAAAATTAAAGTCCTTCCACAAACAAATCCAGAAAAAGTTTTCCTTGGAAATATATTAATTCCATCTGAAATTCTGAGTTTTAGAAGCAAAAGTGAAGCCATAAATCTCAGGTAAAAAAGAGAATATTCTTTTTCCAATTTTTCCTGGGAATAATTATTTATAAAATCATTTAAAATTTTTCATTTGATATTAGTATATTAGCACTTGAGTAGCAGAAAATCACAACAGGATCTGGGTGTGCTGGTATACACCGGTAATTCCAGCACTCAGAAGGCTGAGGCAAGAGGATCACTGCATGTTTGAGGGCAGCTTAGACTATATCATGAGTTCAAAGCCAGCCTGAACTACATAGCATGACCTTGCCTCCAAAAAAATGGTTAAAAAAATTACAACAGAACAAGTTTCTGTTCATATAAAAGATGAACATGTCTTCTGTCATTTACGGGGCTTCATCTCAGAGTAAGATAAAAGAAATTTAAAAGAGAAACTTTAGAAACCTCTGACAAATTATCCTCAAGGCTTTATGGTTCATAGAAAGTTCAACTGCCACCACTACTTTTAAGTCTCCAAATTCAAGCAGCAAGTGGTAAATCTGTGCTTCTGAACAAACAGGAAGACTGACACATAAGGCTGCCATATGTTAGAATTCATAAAAGAAAGTGTGCTTTCCAGCAAGGAAAAAAAAAAAAAAAAACACCCACTTCACAAAGAAACACAACCCCAAAGAAGCAGCAATTTATAAGTCACGGGTGACAAAATATTGAACACACTGTATTTACAAAATTGAGCTCATCACAGACTGAAAATGGTAGTGATATGCAAATGTAATGGTATAATAAAGTGAAGGAAGTACTCAGAGAGCAGATCAGTCATCATCTATACCAGTTTTATCACCTAACTAGCCTACATCCCCATCCCATCTCTAATCCACCAAAACAGCCTGGATAAATAGCTTTTTCTGACCTGTGAGGTAAACACTGAATAGTATTTCATTAGTTCTCTCAAATAATTTACTCATATATTTTTGATTTGTCATACAAACTTATTATTTTGTATAAAGAAAGGGACACATTGTTAAGATAATCCAAAACATCCAAGAAATTCACAATATTTTATATTCAAATGGATAAAAGAACTATAATACATAGGAGTTGCTAAACTCTGCAGAAAACCCATTTAGGGAGGATATAATAGGTATCACCAAATAGATGAGCTATCATTCTACAAATAGTGCTAAAAACTAAAGCCAGTATGTGAAAGTTGTAAAAAAAAAAAAAAAGTGGGCTTCGGTTTGTTATATGGAAGACAGCATCCTACATAAGAGTGGTACAGAACACTTGGAAATCAAGTAACATTAAACAGAAATAACCGGACCATAATAAAAAAGTCAAAGCCTCATTAGGTCCTTCAGTCTATGACTTTAAAATATATGTCAAACTTAGGACCAAACCTGGATATGTTGGGTTTAGAGCTTAATTTTCTTAGAAAATCAAAGAATGGTTTTTAAATGCAGGATAATGACCAAACCTGGTGCCTGGAAAAAACCCACTGGGTTTTGAATAAAGAATAGCTTTTATGCATTTACAAACTATGTTTACACATATAACACACACAAATGAGTATTATTCAGCCAAAAATAATCTTGTCAAAAAATAATCTTGTTTTTTCCAACAACACGGGTAGAAGTAAAAGATTTTATTCTGGGGCCGGGGATTTAGCTCAGTGGTTCCGGCACCTGTCTTGCAAATGCAAGGGCCCGGGTTTGATCCTCAGTAACCACATACAATACTGGGTGTGGAGACTCACGTCTAGCAGTAATCAGTACCACATACCACAGTGCCAGGGGTGTGCGGTGGCTCACGCCTGTAATCCCAGCACTCGGGAGGCAGAGGCAGGAGGATTGCTGTGATGTGAGTTTGAGACTGAGCTCAGGGCCAGCCTGAACTACAAAGCGAGACCCTGTCTCAAAAAACCTTAAAAAAAAAAAAAAAAGATTTTATTCTGAGTGAAATAAGCTAGCCACAGAAAGACAAATACCACATGGTCTCATTTATTTGTAGAAGCTTAAAAAATTGATTTCATAGAATGTAATAGTGGTCATTGGGAGTCAGGAAAAATTGGAAAGAAGGATACAGGACAGAATGGAAACAGTTATCAAAATACAATTAAGTGGGAAAGATAAGTTCTAATGTTCCACAGTATAGTAGGTTAACTATAGTTCACAAAAATGCACTATATGTTTTTCACAGAACTATAAGACAGCAGTTTGAAGCTTCTCAACCCACAGAAATGATGCTGAAGGGAATGAAAATGCAAATTACTGATTTATTCACCACACCCTATAAACGTGTATAGAATTATTACACTGTAGCTCCCATATACAATTATTGTGTCAATTAAAAAGATTTTATAAGTTATCAAAGTAGAAGCAGAGAGACCATTTAATTGGGTTATTGAGTTGTTAACCTAGAATAAGCAAGAGGTAATATGATCTATGTTAAGGAAATCAGGAGCAGAAGAACAAATGCATGAGCAATGGAAATAAGACAAATGGGACACAAATATTTCTTAGATAAGAAAAATAGGAAGTGATAAGCAAATACATATGAAAAATTAGAGAAAAGGAAAAGACTGGACTTTTTGTAAGTATCTGTCCTAGAACTAAGTAAATAGTGAAACTTTTTGCTTACTTAGAGAATATACTAAGAGAAATAGATTAAAGTGACAGAAATCAAGTGACAGAAATCAAGTGACTATGACCAAACAAATAACAATTTTTATTATACTCCATTTTAATTATAGTTACTGATGTAATTACTACATTCAGTACACCATAATTAAACCTGGATCCAGACAGAACAAGAGTAACCACAATACATTTCCTTTGTGTTCTATTCTACAGAGCTTTACTAATGGCAGGTCTTCAACAAACATTTTACAAGTAAATGAGTAATAATTCTACCAAGTAGGTTGATAGCTAATTGGTTGAGATTGTAAAATGGGTGACAGTTACAGAAAATAACAGGAACAAGGGATAAAAATACACTGGAATTTATTTTATTTCAAGCCACAAGCGTCTGATTTCAGCAAATCAGAGACAGTTTAGCTGCAGGTCAGCAATGATATCACAGAGCAAGGTTCTTACAGTGTATTCTCTAGCAATTGCTTTCACACTAAACATCCAGGCACTGATTCCATATTCCTGGCAGGAAAAAAGATAAGTTATCTCCTCTTTGGCTTTTGATTATGGAAAGAAACCCACTGCCACCAAACCTGTACTTATATTTCCAAGGTCAGTACTCTGTGGTAGGGCCAACCTAGGCAGAAAGATGTCTAAGGGAGAAAAAAAAGACAAGAAGTTAGAAAGAGAAATTTAATGAGTCAGCATACATTTGAAATGGGAGAGTTTATATTTGACTTATCAGAAATGGTTTTTTCTAGGTTTTTCAGAAATATTTCAAAAAATTAAAAATGAAGGAAAATGATGATGAACAGTAGCACAGTACAAAAGTACACCAAGATCTGGTTTCTAACACAATTTTCCAACTAAAGGAAGCGTAACTCCTTAGGAAAATGGCTCATTATAAGCTGTGGCAGGAAATACAGAAGATAAGCTCTTGGAGCATTTTTCCATGACAAAAACAAATCTCCATGAGTTCATACCAAAATAAATGATTCATTAAGCAAGTAAATGGGAAAACAGACAATCTCCTTGGCAGAAGAATTTCAAATACTTTATTCATTTCCCACTGTGGATGTAGCTCAGTGGTACATCATGAGCTTACTCAAGGCCCTTGAGTTCAATCTTCAGAATGAAAAAACGAGAGAGACTTCCTCAAGGAACTGCAGCTTTACTCCTACTTTTCTGGTTCAGGTTATATTTAGAGATTTCCTTTTTAAGGAGTGTATGAAAAGTGTGCAGGACCGAGGAGTTAGCTCAGTGGTTCCAGCACCTGTCTTACAAGCGCAAGAGCCCGGGTTCGATTCCCCAGCAACCACATACAATACTGGGTGTGGAGACTCACACCCAGCAGCAGCCAGTACCACATACCACAGTGCCGGGCGTGGTGGCTCACGCCTGTAATCCCAGCCCTCGGGAGGCAGAGGCAGGAGGATTGCTATGATGTGAGTTTGAGGCTGAGCTGAGGGTCAGCCTGAACTACAAAGCAAGACCCTGTCTCAAAAAACCTAAAAAAAAAAAGTGTGCAGAAACCCAACACACTCTACCTCAGCTGGTAATTAAGGTCATCATCAACACTGATAAGTCATGCTGACATAAGGTATCCAGGACGTATAATGACAATGCTACTTGGGCTTTTGTGTTCCTTTCAAAAAACCATAATTCCACTGTCATCATGAGAAAAGGATCAGGCAAATCCCAGGAAAGAGGGATGCAATAAAATACCTTAACAGTACTCCTCAATATCTCAGAAATATCTGAAATTATCACAGCCATAAAGAGTTTGAAAACTAAACCAAAAGTTGTATCCTAGACGAGATCCTAAAACAAAATGGATATAAAAACTAAGATAATTTGACGCTGTGGCACATGTCTATAATCTCAGCTACTAGAGAAACCAAAGCTACCTTCCTCCTAAAATGTAAGCATCATAAATTATTAAACATAGCTTCTTCAGCATGGAGCTTTAAACACGCCAAGCATTCAATGAATGTAACTGAATGAATGATACAGTAAGGTAATTATAGAGCTATTAACACTATACACATAGCTACAGAAAAATGTTTAAGATACCTGTGTGAAAAAGCAATATACCGAAACAACATGCACAGCAAAGTCCAATTTTGGGGGGTTTAATTACTGATAATAAAAGCTTACCCTGTGCCTACAAAAACAAACAGAACCTACAACAAATAGTTCATAGTAGTAACTTTGTATGGGGGATTCCAATAGGCTTTTGCTTTCTACTGAACAGATTTACGCCGTGCTTTAGTTTGTAATAAGTGTGCATTTTATAAATAGAAAAACACACATATGTATTTATTAGAGAATAAAATGTATTTATTAGAGATTGGAAACGAAATCTCTTTTGAAAAATCTTGTCAATCTTAGCTTTATTTAAAATTTCAGTATTATTTCCTTTTCCTTGTACCTTACATGTTTATTTTCATTTAACATGATTGCAAAATACTTGCATTTTGAGTTTTACGCCTCATTTTATCCTCACAGTTTAGCACCCTCAGGCAGACAATAGTTGATCATTGAGGAAGGGGCTCAAAGAGACAGAATGCTGAGGTTATGATCCCAAATCTGCTAGTGTTTTCAGAAGAATGAGGTGTGTGGACTCTTTTTTTTTTTTTTAAGGTTTTTTTTTGTTTTTGTTTTTGTTTTTTGAGACAAGGTCTCACTTTTGTAATTCAGGCTGGCCCTCAGCTCAGCCTCAAACTCACATCACAGCAATCCTCCTGCCTCTGCCTCCCGAGTGCTGGGATTACAGGCGTGAGCCACCACGCCCGGCACTGTGGTATGTGGTACTGGTTGCTGCTGGGGTGAGTCTCCACGCCCAGAACCCGGGCCCTTGCGCTTGCAAGACAGGCGCCGGAACCACTGAGCTAAATCCCCGGCCCTCTGGACTCTTGATTCATTAGCGCTAACAATTCAACCACAAATTATCAAGTCAAGATACCATATGTACTATGTAATAAGTGAATTCAAACTGCATAGTTCACAACTTTAATCATTTGTCTAACAATTGAAATGTTAACAGAGTTAGCCAAATATTTACTGTGGCCTTAGGGAAGATAACAGTCATGATTTTTTACAAAACAGCGTAACTACTGATACATGCAACAGTGTGGAAGGATCTCAAGGGACATGTGCTAGATGAAGAGAGACAAGCTCAAAGGTTTTGTGTGATTCCATATATAATATTCTTGAAATGACAGATTTTCAGAAACAACAGATCAGTGGTTGCCAGGGTTAGTGACAGAGAGAGAAAATTAAGGGTGACAATAAATGGGTCATATGAGGGGCAGCATTTTGCATTGAGAACAGTTCTGTAGACACTGCCATTGATGAAAACTAGAGAAGTACACAGGCTCTCTTTGCACTATTCTGACATATTTGTGACTGTTTACCTTGAAAGAAAAAAAATTTTAAATAGCCAAGAAAAACAGGATAAATGACATTTTAAAAACCTCATAGTTTATCCTTGCCAAAAACCCTTTATACGGTATTAGGGTTTCTTGAATGTTCAATAAAGAATAATACCTGGTTAGGAAAGAAAGTGATACTAGAAGTGAGAACTTCTAACAGATGGTCAATAGAATGGGATCTTAGGTAGGCAGTGAACCTCTCATTGAAGGTATCCAACAGAGAATTACTTTCTTTAAGGGGAGCTGGTGGGGATCACCCACGATCTTACAGAAAAGAACAAATACTTATTCTAAGGCTCCTTTATGAATTTGGCAAACATAACAAAAACCAACTCCCTTGCTTTCCAATTGGTGATGGTAACAGACTTTAACAGATTGGGTCAATCTTTCCCAAATGTCCCCTGCAAGCTTCTACACCATTAAGAGGTGCTCAAGGCAGCCATCATTCATCAGAGTTGATATTTGCCTCTCCGGATATTAAAACCACCTAACAAAGGCGCTGGGGATTTAGCTCAGTGGTTCCAGCGCCTGTCTTGCAAGCGCAAGGACCCGGGTTCGATCCCCGGTAACCACATACCATACTGGGTGTGGAGACTCACATCCAGCAGCAATCAGTACCACATACCACAAGTGCCAGGTGTGGTGGCTCCCGCCTGTAATCCCAGCACTCGAGAGGCAGGAGGATTGCTGTGATGTGAGTTGGAGGCTGAGCTCAGAGCCAGCCTGAACTACAAAGCAAGATCCTTTCTAAAAAAAAAAAAAAAAAAAAAAAAAAAAAAAAAAAAAAAAAAAAAAAAAAAAAAAAAAAAAAAAAAAAAAACACCTAACAAAGTGGCCAACATTCTATAACTTCCTAAAGATAGTAAAATTAGAAAACCCTAATTCAAAAAGTAGAACTGTGCCTAGCCTTGATACAGAATCAAGGAGACTTAAAAACCAGTACATTTTGAAATCACTTCTGACTTCAAAAGCAATCATAATCACTAGGCTATAATCCCATATTTGAAATGTAACAGCTACTCTGATCCTAAAAGAACTTTATTACTCAAAATAAATTCAATTAAATTTTTAAATTTTTTTCTTTGCAGTGATACGGATTCAAACCCAAGGCTTCACACATGCAGGGCAAGCATTCTCCCACTGAGCTACACCTCTGGCCCCTTAACTATGCTTATAGAAAAGGGGAGCAATGGTTTTTAAACAAAGCATGGCCATGTATCACTTGCAAAACTCAGGCTTTAAATCTTTAAACACTGTTAATTTCAAAAAAAGCAAAGTTATTGAAAATATTTCTATATAAGGAAAAATACGAGTATACAGAGTGACTGCAGTCATCATCTGCGAAGTAACCAACAAGTTAATCACTGATTTAAAAAGTACCTAAATAAAACAAAATAAAGGAAAAGAAAACTGGCTGTGACTGCCAGATAGGAAACTTGTTGGATGCAAACAAGATCCTAACACTAATGGAAAAGTGGCTACAGCTAACAGACCAAGAGCACAGAGATAAGAAGTTGAATGCTTCACTTTTTAAGGTGTTTTAAGGCATAAGATTCTACCATTAACTTCAGCTGACCTATATATAAAATAAATATGCAAATGTGGTCATCTGTAATACTGTGTATCATTGCCCTTTCTCAAATATGTAGTTATTGCCACCCCACAAGACTGTCTGTTTTTATGGGGTTTTTTGTTTGTTTTTGGTTTTTTTTAGGCAGGGTTTTGCTTTTGTAGTTCAGGCTGGCCTGGAGCTCAGCCTTGAACTCACAGCAATCCTCCTGTCTCTGCCTCCCAAGTGCTGAGATTACAGGTGTGAACCACCATGCCTGGCACTGTAGTATGTGTTCACTGGGGATGAACCCAGGCCCTTGCACTTATAAGGCAGGCGCCAGAACCACTAAGCTAAATCCCTGGCCCTATCTGTTTTTAAATTAAAGACCTTCCTGCAACAAGGCTACTGATGTGCCCAATCAGAGGACAGCAAAGTGACTGCCATTTTTGGCAGTATTAATGTAAATGATCCTTTCCTCTTTATTCACTTTCATCATTGCAAAAGGGAAGCTGTTCCCAGTGGAAAATATTGTTAAAGGATCAACAATAAAGCAGGGCCAATATAAAATTTTATTATGAATACCAAAATGATTTCTTTGTAATAAAAATATTCTTACGCTTTATTATATATTATTTTTCTCTTGGTAATCATCCCTGAAATTGCTAATATATGATATAAAAAAAGCTTGTGAAAGATTGTCAAGTAGGACTCACTGCTTCAGTCATCCATAAATATGGCCTCATGATCTTTCTCTTTTTCCCCTACAGTCTGTCACTAATACAAGAAAAATCCTAATCTTCCTTCCTCAAAATCACTCAGTACAGAATTTAATAAAATATCCATGCCCACCACAGTGTAATAATTTTCATATAAAGCTGTCTCTCCCACTAATCTTTTCAAGAATAATTTTTTAAAAAGTATCTTATCACTTTATATCCTTGGTGTTGGGCATGAGATTTATATCTAGTAGGCCCCAGGGAAATATTTATGAAAACATTTAATAATCACTGCAAAATCTTCCCTACAAAGAAATAATTCCATTGCATACTAGAGATGTTTTCCAACTTTTTTTCTAAAGACATTATAAAACAATTCCAACAATTTATGCTTTGTCTCTGTAGTTCAGTGATTTTCATACATGGCTGCTAATCATCTTATCTCATCCAGCTGGTTGAGCTTTTCATTTCTTCAAATCAGTGTTTAAACAATGAGATACTTAAGAGCAAAAATCATGTCTTATTTATCCCTGTACTTCTACTATCTCATTATGAGATATGAGTTCTATGTATTTTTGCTGAGTAAATGCATTATTAAATTCATCCACAGTATATTTTTCATACTATTTTTTTATAGTGGGTAAGAATAATCTTTCATATTGTATCCATAGTCCATGCAGAAAAGCCCTAAAATGTTTGTCCTACTAGTGTCTGAAAGATAATTTGGTACAGAATAATGATGTATTGAAGTGAATTCAGTTCCAGAAGCCCATGTAGAGTGAAATCTGAAGACAGTATGGGGAAAAAATAAAACCACATCAGCCAGAATACATTCTCTGAAAAACCCTTCCCTTAATGTGACCATGGCATATAAGTGGAGCCAAGCTGTCAAGCACTTTTATATAGAGAAGATAAATAGGCAGATACAGGGCCACTGAAAAGCCAGAAGCAGTTAACCTCCTTGCAAAGTCTACATTTTCTTGGCAAATTAACTTTCCAAGGAGAAATACCACCTTTATATTCTGGCTGACTTTAAAAACATATTCCTAAGGTCTTAGATTTACTTTCCCACAATAATACAAAAATCAGATTTTCTAAACTTATGATAATTTTTCTAACTGGGATATGAAAACTCAGCTGTACTCTACTCATTGCTTTTTTCATTCCTCCTTATAGCAACTAAGATTCTTTATATGAACTTAGTTCATCCTGAAATGTAATCAACATAAATTTTTAGTAAGTTTATATGAAGTTAGTTTTTAAGAGTAGATTAAGATTCAGGAAAGCAGCACAAAAATAAGGTAATGGTAGGAATAAAATAGAAAACTGATGGCTCTAAATTCTAAAAAAGTATAGCCATAGACTAACTTCTATAATCCAGAAATTTAACACTAAGTACTTTCAATATGTTTATGAAGCATTCTAAACTGTACAAGAATCTGACCTCAAAGTATTCTTCACAAAGTATAAGCATTCTAATCTCCTGATTTGCTAAGCTATTTTAGTCTTCTGTCTTAGGCACTTAGCATCGCCCCCCTCCCCACCCAGACTCATGCACAGGCACACAAGCATAAACATACACTCATCTTTGGATTTTAGAGAATAAGGTAATAAACTACAGCATTAGTGGCATATTAACTTTGATAAAGGAGACTTTCAAAAACATCAATAACCAGCACTTCCAATTACTCTCTAGTGATCCAAACCATAATATCTTAGGTCTTGATAATCATTCAAACACAGGAGAAAACACTGAAATTTTAAATTAGGAAGAAATGAAAGAATATAAAATAACTTCAAAAGAAACAAAAATGCCAGAATTGTTTTAAAACAAAGTTATACTCTCTTGCTAAGGTCAGAAATTAATCTACATTTTCTCCTGCCATACACAAAGAGTCAGAAAGCTCTGCCTGAGAATCTCTTTTCTTGTTTGAATTTGCACTTTCTACCTGATAACAGAATCATCTGAAAGTAAAAAACATTCCTTCATAATAGAAACTTGATACTTGTAATTTAAAATGCAAAAAAAAAATTCTTAGCTCTTGGATCTAATAACCCAGAAATATTCAAACACCATCTCCTTAGTATATTAACATAGTTCTGAAACTGACAGGCTCTCAAATTCCTCCCACAAAGAATCAGTCTATATTCTTGATATTATTCTATGTAGGAAGTAGCTTGAAAGGTGAAATGTATACGAGAAAGACTGCTGGTGAAAAATCAGCTCACACTATAGGCAGAAAGAAGAAAAGCTATTTCAAGTCCTTGATTTTGAAAATCTTCACAAGTTTAGTAAGGCAAAACAATACCAACTGGGCCTGCTATTATTTGCTTCAGACAAATATATTCAACAATAAACCACACCCAAAAATATTTGACATTTTACTATCATCTAAATCAAAAGCAAGCATTAGGATACACAAAATGTAAAAAAAAAAAAAATTAGAAATAAGAAAATAACTAGTGTCTTCAAATGATCACCAACATGATAGTAAATAGCATTATTAATGTTTTAATAACTACAGAACCAAACACTTGGGCGTTAGAATAAACTGATCCCTGTACTCAGGGGATTATGATTTTAAATTAAGCAAAGTGTTGTTGAAGTAAGGGTCTATCCAAACTGAAGAGCCAGTTAAATAAAAATACAATCCAATGAATCTCTGACTCCTATGCCAATAAGATAAAAATTTAAACTAGGTGCTAATGTGTTCTCCACCAGTGTGCATTTCTTTATTGCTTGTATTTCACATAAATTAGGTACAGATAATTATAAAACAAAATTTCTGGATATAAATATATTGGCCCTTGATCAATATTAAGCATCAGTAAAACATACCAACAATAATAAAGCACACTAAAAGTCGAACTAAATACTTCTCCTTGAAAGAAAAGAAAAACTAGGTATACATTGTTGCTGGATTCTTCTATATAAATTGTGAGGAATTAGATTATACAAAATGTTTCTTAAAAATATACATGCTAGACTTTCCTTTTGATAGAACCAAAATCATTTAAAAATTGTTTACAAAAAAAATCAACATTTTAAAAAGAAAAATAAAATGATTAAAATTAAGAAAGGTACTCACACCTTGAAGACTTAAGAATTAATTGATAGGCACATTATGAAAGAAGAAAAACAGAAACACAACTTGGTCACAGTACCCTTAGACAGCAATAGTTCACACTGACATGGAGGACACTCCAATATCAAAACAACAGCTCAACTCCCTCACAGCCTCTTTATGGCCAGTACTCTGCAGTCCCAGTGGAGATGACTCTAATCTGATAATGGAACCCTCACTCTCCAGTAACATTGTAAAAGATCATTTTACAATATACCACATGGACTTTAATCCATTGATTGGCCCATTAGTACACACACATTTTAAAAAGCTCTGCTGATTTGACCTTCAATTTCTTCAATGGAAGTATAAAGTCTATTTACCCTATACAGTTATAGGAAACAAAAGCAATGTAATACAAACCTTTCAGCAGAAGGATCTTGTAGGGTTTCTGGCACAAATACATACTTTAAATATGATATAAAATTGCATAAGAGACTTCAAAAAGGATGGCAAAAACCCTTAACTGAAAGTCTGACATGATGCAAACCAAATTTAGTAACTGATATTTTTAAATTCACCATTAAATATGCCCTTTATAAAAATTAATTCACATTGTAACAAATTATCAAAGACTCTACTCAGTAAAGACAATTTTAAAATATAAAATAAGGGAAATAGAAGGAAGTGATATTTATTGGTTATCCACCACACACTGGACATAAGCTAAAGGTGCATCACAAGAAATCTACAATACAGGCAGTTTAACTGATGAGTAACAGGCTCTTCACTGTCAGTCTGAGATTCAACCCAATCTGTTTGGTGCTGAAGACATTTTCTTTCCACAGTGTCATATGCAATTCTTAGAACACTGATTAAAGAATTAAGAAACCATATTACGGACAGTTGTTTTTAAAGCAAAGAAATTGTTTTCAGGGAGCTACAAACAAAATAGTAGTTCTGAGTTGTTGGCAAACTGAATTGAGAACCTACAACCCACTTAGGCAAATGAAAAGAAATAAGTCAAACATAATAAAACACTGACTCACAATACTAATTGTTTAGTAAGTATAGGAGATACAGAAGCTTCAGACTACAAAAACAGTTCATGCATTAGATTTCTTTAAAATCTAAGATGTAACATGAATTATTTCTCTATTTTCATGAAAAAGAAACATATCATATTCATTTTTCATTAATGGGCTAAAGTATATCTAACAAGCCATGAAATAATTTTGCTGTTTATAGAACAAGTGCCACTACAAATTTGTAATTTACTTGTAAAGCATGATTTGGAACCAAAATGAGGAGTAAAACAAAATTTTATCTTGGTCAGTGCACTCAAGTCACCTGGTAAGGTTCTCCGAACACAAATACATTCAGAATTTCCATTTTCTAGCTAATGTTAAGCATACAAACATTGCCAAACAAAGCAAAAGTTACTATTCTTGACTAACAGAATACTTAAATTAGGCTCTAGATAACTTTTTAAGGAAGGGTTTTACTGATTCATTGTTTAGGAACAAAACCTATTGCAAGTGGTCTATTGCCACGTCTGAAGTGCAGCTTAAAAATTTATCCCATCTCTGCCAGTCAGCACACTCTGGACCACTACTATTCTCATCTTAAGAATGACTTGGCTTATAAGTGCTTAATACTTGGTATAACCAAGCAAACTAGAAGGATAAGCCAGAGAAGAAAAACCATAGTTCATTTTAATGATATATACAAACAGTTTCCAGGAAACTGACAACACAACTCCCCTTCATTAGCAAGGATGATCAGATATGATGGTTCTGTTGAACTATACATAATGCACCACTGAAATATTGTGCATAAGTAATGAGATAAGAGGAGCAAAGCACACATAAATCAAAATAAGTACTGATAGCACTGAATTTATCAGGGATCATAATAAAGCAAGTTTGTATAGTTTACAAAAGAAACAAAGATGACAGGAAAAATGCTGGATACAATCTTCTCTAGCTTGAAAGTGTCATTTTCTTCCTTAGTTTTATTAGCTAGTTAACTACTTGGCTCTATTTTTTTTTTAAGTTTTTAGTCCACAGTTGATTAATTTTTTTTGAGTCTTTATTGATATATTATACATACACATCATGATCACACTCAACATTGAGAATTTGTACCAGTGTATGACACCACTTCTCATTTTTTCCCACTTCCCTACCCACCCCACAACCCCCCACCCCCTATATACATAAACTTTGTTTCCTTCCCTTTATTACTATATTATTTTTCCCCTCATTATTTATTCTTACACCCCATATCTTTTATTTCACAATATCTACCACATATTCTAGAACTCATTTACATTTTCATTTTCTCATACCAGAGAAAAGATACAATATTTACACATCTGTGACCTATTTATTTCACTTACGAGTATGTCCTGAAGCTACACCTATTTGAGTATAAATGGCTCAATCTTATTATTTTTTATGGCAGAATAATACTCCATTCTATAAAAGAACCACATCTTTGTCCAGTCTCCAGTTGATGGGCATTTGGGCTGTTTCCAAGATTTAGCTATCATAAACTGAGCTTATTATAAACATAGGTGCACATATGTCACTGTGATATGAATTTTCTAATTCTTTCATGTATATCCCCAGCAGGGGAATAGCAGGGTCAAATGGGACCTCTAATGCTAGTTTTTTTTAGGAATCTTCACACTGATCTCCACAGTGGGTGTATGAATCTACACTCCCACCAACAGTGGAGAAGGGTTCCTTTTTCTCCACAGCCTCGCCAACATTTTTTGCTGGCTAATTCTGAACAGCAGAGCCATTCTTTATGGAGTGAGATGAACTTTCAGTGTTTGTTTTCATGTGCATCTCTTGAATAACCAGTGATATTGAGCATTTCTTCATATGCTTCTTAGTAGTTTTTACTTCTTCCTCTGAAAAGTGCCTGTTCATTTAAGATGCCAATTTTTGAACTGGGTCTTTAAATTGGGGGGAGGGGGCTGATTTTTTAAGCTCCTTACATATTCTAGATAGTAGCCCTTTGTCTGAGAAACAGCTGGTAAAGATTCTTTCAGTTGCCTTTTCGTTCTGTTGGTTTCCTTTGCTGTGCAGAAGCTTTTTAATAAGATGAGATCCCTTTTCTTGTGCCGGGCCTTCATGCTATAGAGATTTTGTTCATGAAGTCTTCCCTAAGCCAATGTCTTCAAGAGTTTTACCTAACCTATTTTGCAGTAGGTTTAGTGTTTCTGTTTAAATATTTAAGTCTTTGTTCTATCTTAAGTGTTGGGCCTATTCATCCTCTGAATTTCAAGACAAGAGGAAATGTGTAACAAACAGAAAAAGAAACATAAGTCTTAAAGTTTTAAATGGATCAAACAGTTTGACATCAGGAAAAACATAGTAAAAGTAGAAGCTGCTTTCATTTTCTGATTTTTAAAATTATTACAGAAATCTTGAAAAACACTGGCCATGTAAGAAAACACAAATTATAAACCAATCCTCTGTAAGACTTAATTATGGGCATGTTGCTAATTATTAACATGTTGGTGACACTGTTCCTTCCAACAAGGGTTTTGTTTTTTTTTTGTTTTTTTAGGCTTTTTGAGGCAGGGTTTCGCTTTGTGGTTCAGGCTGGCCCTGAGCTCAGCCTCCAACTCACATCACAGCAATCCTCCTGCCTCTGCCTCCCGAGTGCTGGGATTACAGGCGTGAGCCACCACGCCTGGCACTGTGGTATGTGGTACTGGTTGCTGCTGGGCATGAGTCTCCATGCTCACTATGGTATGTGGTTACCGGGGAATCGAACCCCGGCCCTTGCGCTTGCAAGACAGGCGCCGGAACCACTGAGCTAACTCCCCAGCCCCATCAACAAGGGTTTTTTGATACGACTCCAGAATCAAACCAGTTGTCATTATTGCCTCAATCTACTATCATCTCTCTAAAGGCTGATTATGATGGCTCTTACCTCCAGACTTCCTTTCCTGCTTCTTGCAATCCCAAACACCCAATGTCAGCCATATTTCACTCCTGTCCTCCAAATGCTAGTATGATTTATTGTATCACATATTGCATCACATGCAGACTGCCAAGGTCCTCTACTTGTTTACCCCCAGCTTCTGTTTTGCATCTTCATTTCCCACATGCTCCCCATAGTGGTCATCAGTGTCAGCTAAGCTGACCTCAGTGCTCCTGCTCAACCATACAGCTCTCTCCACCAGGAACCTCTCCTCTTGGGGACCAACACTGCTTTCCTTCTCCCTAGCTATTCTCCCTGCTCTAATCGATTGTTAGGTTGTGCTCTTATTGACAGGACATGTCCTGACAACTGCCATTTTTCAGAGACTTCTCTGACCATCTCATAAAAAGCTGCAATCTTCCCATATCCTTTCCATTGGTACATCATTATAATTCTTACTGCTATATTTTTCTCTACAGCATTTATCACCAGTCGATTATTTATTGCTCCATCTCTACTGACCAGAATGTAAGTTCAGAAAGACAAATAAATGGATTGTTTTATTTTCTCCCCACTTAGTGCTTTTATTTCATCTGTAAGTCCCAGAACAACCATGGGGCACTATGAGCACTAAATGTTCTTATGTGAATGGGTGAATTAACCCATGAACAATTAAGAGCAGAAATGTATTTAAAATTTATACTCAGCTCCTGTTGTTTACTGTTAACTGGTAAAGCATTCCTAACTGTTGCATATTATTCCATAGCATATACTAAATATATTCAATCTATATGTTTTCTAGTTTGAGTATTTGAATGTTTCTAAATATACAGTATCATCAATATCCTTATATATATTGAACACAACATTTGCACAATGGTGCATGCCTGTAATCACAGCTATTCACAAAGCTGAAGCAGCAGGATTACAAATTCAAGTCCAGCCTGGGAAATAGCAAAATTTTGTCTCAAAATAAAGAGCTAGAGCTGGGAAGTACTAGATCATGAATGTTTTAAACACATTTTTTAAACTACCCTGGAGAATGATTGTATCAATTTATTCTACCATTAGCAACATAAGTCTATGTTTCCTCCTCATTGGCAATGAGATTTTGTGTCCCTTTTTATCAAAACAGAGTATTTCTTTATGTCTTAGATGTTAAAAATAGAAAGGCCTAGAGTTGGAGGTGTAGCTTAGAGCAAGAGAGGTTTTCTAACATGCACATGGTCCTGGTTACATACCCACAATGCAAAAAATAAAAACAAGAAAGGCTTTTACCACTAATTAATTATATATTTGCAGACATATTTCCTCAACTTATATTCCATTTAAAAATTTTATTTAATCAACTTTAAATCTTAGGTTGTGGTATAAAGTACATTTCTAATTTTATATTTTTGTAACTTCTACCCCAATTTTCCTAGCACTAATTGTTCACTAATTCATTCCTTCTCTGGTGAATTAAAATAACATCACTATTTTACATTAATACAGTATACTCTAGCTGGTTCCATTCTTAGTCACTATCATATAGCATTAACTATAATAGACTTAAAAATCAGATACAGTAATGAAATTTCAACTTTGTATATCTATGCTTTCAAAAATTTGCCCTTACATATATATCAATTTCAAGCAACTTATATTAAATTTTCCAGTTCTATTCCACATTGGAACAAAAAAAAAGGTAATTAGGATTTTGACTACAACTGTATTAGATTCATAGATTGGGGAGAATTCATAAATGTTGGATCTTTGTCTCAGAAGCATATTCAATCTCTTGATTCAAGTCTCTATGTTCTGTTACAAAATCAAGGGCATTCATTTAGTTATAAATGAATGGGTCTCACTATGTAGCCCAGGCTGGACTCAAACCCATGATCCTCTTTCCTATCAAGTGCTGAAATTACAGGTACATGTCACAACATCTGGCTGCTAAAAATAAGTTTTCTAACAATAATTTCTAGTTTTTCAGTTTTTTGAAATATTTAAGTGATTTTCAACATTGTAGTACCTATGTATTATTGCTTCAATATTGAAAAGTTACTGATTTTAGTATATTTATATTGTAACAAACTACATATTTGCATTAATTCAAACAGGCTTATGGGTATCTTCCTTAGATATTTAGGAAATCATATCATCTACAAATGATGATAATTCTCTTTTGTAGTTACTATAACTAAGCATATAGTCTTTCTAGACTGATTAAGCTTTATTCTTCCTTGCCAACTTTATTGTAATTACCAGTTCTTATTTCGCAGAATGGGAGATATTTAGTGGGACTTACCTCAACAAATTTTACTCAAAAACCCAAGCAGTCTGCTCACTAAGGGGAGACTTTGCGGGCTGGCTCTCTGTGGCTCCAATAATTTTCAGTTCAATTCATACTGTCTCTAACACAATTTCCTCCAATTTTGAAAAGTCCAGCAGGAAATATTTTCATATTTCCCTATTAAATTAGGGTCAGCAAGGTTTTCTTCTATTGTTTCTCTAAACAATGCACATGCTCTTTCTGATTTCCTTCTGTTTGTCCTTTGTATTTCTGGACCTATCGTCCCTTTGATTTATCTTCCTTTTGACTTTTATTTCTCCATCTTTTGCACTTCAGAAAAGATTTTTCAAGGTTCACTATATGCATAGATTTTACTTTGGCAAACAGGATTTTCAGAACCCTATCAGATTGTTCTCTTTTCAATACTGATGTCCAGCTTTCACAGTCCTTTTGACAAAAGAGCATCAAGTGTCTGCTAGCTGTGCAATGAGCAATCTGAACAAGAGCTGAGGCAGGGATATTGGTAACTGAGAACTTAGTGACTAGACCACCAATGTGGACAGACTCCTTCCAGGGTGGTACTAAGAGGAAATTCTGGATCTATAAACACTGTTCACAAAGGACTAGTGTGCGCAGCTTGAGAGACAACAGAGGTGTTTTAGTGCTGTGGCTTTTAAACCAGACATCAAGAAACTTACCCTTCCCAAATTAAGGTGTATCTTTCTAAAAGGTTCAGAGAGTAAGGTCTCCTCTTTCATTCTAGGCCATCAGCAATGCTGTCTAAGAAAAATTATTCTGAGCATCTTGTCCTAAGCAGCACCAAGTTCTAGTTTCTAACACACGTGCAGCCCCTCATGCTACATCATTATATTCATCTAACTGTCTTCTCAATGGGAATTTACATGGGTAAAGATCGAAACTGCACTTATTCTTCTATTTCACCCAATTCCAGTATCTATATTGCCACTATATATTATGCTGCTTCTTAATCCATATTCTAGCTAGTATTTTCCAATTTTCATTTCCCAATATGTCCCAATTCAAAGGGACATATCAACATATCAACCCTTCTATTCTATGTATCACACTTTAAGAAACAAATGTCACACGGGTAACATTCTTTCCTGGGAATCTTTTACCAGGTTAGGTATTAACTTTAGAAATGAAAATACAGGGCCGGGGAGTTAGCTCAGTGGTTCCGGCGCCTGTCTTGCAAGCGCGAGGACCCGGGTTCGATCCCCGGTAACCACATACCATACTGGGCGTGGAGACTCACGCCCCACAGCAACCAGTACCACATACCACAGTGCCGGGCGTGGTGGCTCACGCCTGTAATCCCAGCACTTGGGAGGCAGAGGCAGGAGGATTGCTGTGATGTGAGTTGGAGGCTGAGCTCAGGGCCAGCCTGAACCACAAAGTGAGACACTGTCTCAAAAAAAAAAAAAAAAAAAAAAAAAAAAAAAAAAAAAAAAAAAAAAAAAAAAAAAAAAAAAAAAAAAAAAAAAAAAAAAAAAAAAAAAAAAAAAGAAATGAAAATACAAAGAGTGACAATTACTCAAGGAAGAAAACCATAAAAGAGACTTGATAAAAAGGTCTCCTGAGGGCAGATGAGCATTAAGTCCTACACTTACCTGACTTACAACCACCTCTTCAAGGGCAGAAAGTCATATACTTGCATTCTAAGAACCATGATGAGTACGCAGAACGTCATCAGCCATACTTTACACAGCTAAAATGTCCTTATGGCAGGTGGATAGTTATTTGGTCAGAAGAATTCACCCTCATGTCCCCTTATGACAAAAACACATTTTATGGTGATCTGTACTAGGAGTCCCTACAGAATGAAGGAATAACTGTAATCTACTCTGGTTTTATCTTATTCATAAACATTTTGACAGTTTATTAATCATATCTATAAAAGAACATTTCAGTCCCACTTGGTTTCCTAATTGTTCACATGAAAAAACATCTGAATCCTCCAGTAGTGCTCACTAGAGTATAAAACACCTAGTCAATCTAAAAAAAAAATCTAGCAGCACTTAATGAAGTTTATAGTGGAGACCCAACAACCCACCAACCACAATCATGCACATATAGTCTTGAAGATTATCAGTGCAGCATTGTTAATGGTACAAATAGCTGAACTCTCAAGTGCCAACAGTTCAAGTAGGATGGCCACATGATACACACAAGTAAGCAATTAGAAGTAATGAACCACACTTCTAAACAGCAGCAAGGGGAGTCATTTAAATATAGACCTGAATGGGGTGGTGGGTGAAAAATAAAATGGGAAGTAAAGTCAAAGGCCATTTATGAAAATTATAAACTTCCATATACAGGTGCAGCGATATATTTTCTAAAGGTACCTAAATATCCAAAGCCAAATTAACTAGATTAGATGCTTACACGAGAAAGCAAAGCAAGTGACAATAGGGAAACAAGTGAGAAAAAAACAAAATAGCCAGTTAGGAAGTCAGATGAACTCTTGGGATCCCAGTAAGTATGACTGTATTCTACCTGTGCCCCTGAAGTTTAGGATGTAGGCAGAGGAGTAAAGGAAGTCTAAACTCAGGGTTGAGGAGTTAGCTCAGTGGTTCCAGCGCCTATCTTGCAAGCGCAAAGGCCCAGGTTCGATTCCCAGGCAACCACATAAAATACTGGGCATAGAGACTCACACCCAGCAGCAATCAGCACCACATACCACAGTGCCAGGCGTGGTGGCTCACACCTGTAATCCCAGCACTAGGGAGGCAGAGGAAGGAGGATTGCTGTGATGTGAGTTTGAGACCGAGTTCAGGGCTAGCCTGAACTACAAAGCAAAACCCTGTCTCAAAAAACCTTAAAAAACAAAAGAAGTCTAAACTCAACTGAGACAAAATAATATGGTAATAAAAATTCAATTTGAAAAAAAAAAAGGCCCACATTTGCTAAGAAAAAAATAAAGGAGCCAATAATGATGTATCATTTGAAAAAAATAAAACTTTAGAGTGTTTAAGAATTAAGAATAAGCATTGAAAAATATAATCAATAATGTAAGGTAACGGCATGACCAAAGTACGAATGTGATGATTTACCTGAAATTAACAGGTCTGAGGATTATTCTGAGGACTAATAAGATTGTCCTGAGAACACTATGAGCATAGCCAGGAGTAGTTGTGCATTCCTATGAGCCTAGCATTGTGGAAAGTTTAGTCTGGAGGACTGTAAGGTCAAATCCAGTCTGGACAGCTTAGTGAGATCCTGCCTCAGAAAAAAAAAGCCTGCACAGTGTGGTGGCAACTTGAGGAGAAAAAGAACAGTACACCTTCCTGGAATGTAAAGATCCTAAATGAGATAAAATATAGTCTTGCACAGAGATTACATGCCAAATCGATTTTTAAATTTGTACTCTTGTTTTACAGACCATGTTATAAAACTTGTATCATGGGTGGACTAATTTCTGTGAAAGACATAATACACACATATATTCAGAAATATAGACACTTGTTTCTTTGTTTGCAGTGTTGGAGGATGGAATCCAGGGCCTCATGCATAGTAAATAAGCATATCACCACCAGGCTACAAACTGAGTATAATACTTGATTCCCCACACTATGGCCATATACAAAAAAAATGACCTCTAAAAACTCAACAGGAAACTTTTAGCCACCAGGTCACTTACTAGTAACTTTTATTATAATAGTGGTTGTGAACATTATCTCACTAGAAAAAGCAGAAGGGAGATAAGATCTGGAACACATTTCATCCTAGAGGACACAAACAGAAAAAACTACTTCAGGATCTCATTCAACAGACCTCAGTAAGAAGAACTAAGACTTAAAAATCAATGCCCCTGGTATACAACGCAGTTCTCCTTAAATTACAAGGAATCTGTCAATGACACTTTATAATTCAATAAATTTTTCAGGGTCTTGATAGAAAGATAATCTGGAAGTGCCATTACATACCCTTTTGAAACCTATAATAAATGATCTTGAGGAAAGAGAGAGGTGATTATTTTTCAAATGTATGACAAAGTAGAAATTCATATTTTGAGTTTTTTTTCGCTACTAGTCTCTAAGTATAGAGCCAAGGGCATAAAATGACCAATGATAGTCAAATTAGCTGTTACAAGTTAACATACACAATTAACACAGCAGACAATGGAAAAAGGCCTGCAGTAAACACTGCAATCCTGTGTGGTGCAGATTTAATTTAGGTTACAGAATTCTGCAAAGATCCAACAGCTTCTGCTTTCACTGGGTGAACCTTGCTACATTCATATGCAGCAATTGATAATTAGGTTCGACTCTCCCCATACCAACCGATGCCCTCTTCCAAAAACTGAGGCCTCTAGTATAGAAAATCTGTAGCTTAAAAGCCTAGAAAGAAATCTTTTAAATATATGTTCTCCAACTAGTGGCACACTTTAAGCAAGTCTTAGGAGCTCCTATTGAATAACCTAAAAAAGTAACTACAGAAAACCATGTAAACAATCTAATCTCCTTTTGTGTGCATTTAAAGATGTCTAACCTCCAGTGAATTCCTTAAACAAAAAATAATTCTTTAAAGCAAATATAGTAAGCTTCTAAAAAACACATTTTACAATAAAACCTTCAGGCAGATTTCAGGAAACCATGGAATTTCTATCTATGTTAATGTTGGCAACCTAAATATCTATGTTGATATAAAATTAATATAATATTTATACAATTTACACATTTATAAAATGTATTGTATAAAAATTGTAAAAATTTATAATACAATATTAATATAAAATTAATTCCTTAACATTAAATTATTTTGAAATAAATATTATTTCCTTATGGTAGAAAAGACTAATCTGAATCTCAAAAATAATGCTGAATTTTAGGCAAGTATAGTGGCATTTCCTAGTAATTCCACACTCAGGAGGCTGAAACAAGAAAATCCCAAGTTCAAGGCCAGCACAATCTAGAGAAAACATGTCCCAAAATAAAAATTTAAAAATAATTTAAAATAAACAAGACTTTCAGCTCAATAATAGAGTACTTACTTGTCTAGCAAATGTGAGGTCCTTGAATCAGTCCCTATACCACAAAAATTAATAAGGTTGAGTTTTAAAATAAGCAAGCTGCAGAAACACGTGTACTATAGACAGTTACTGACTTAATGATAGTTTGACTTACATTGTCTCGGTTTAATGGTGGTGCAAAAGAGATACACATGCAGTAGAAACAGATTCAGGATTGTGTCTTTTCCCTGACTAGTGAATGTGGTATTTGTCCCTCTCTTGACACTGGGTAGTGGCACTGAACTGCATCTCCCGGTCAGCCACAAGATCCCAAGCATAACCAATCAATGCTCTATAGTGCACAGTGTTGCGTATCTTCTGGATACTGTGTTTTCACATCCATTATATTTCTAAAACCCACCTCTACGAGACCCAGACCTTGTGTGGG
>PVIR01013668.1:27339-42054 GCA_004026965.1 Petromus typicus
AAAAAAAAAAAAAAAAAAAAAAAAAGAAATATGCTTAAGGTAGGATTCTTTATATAGTCTGCATATTAATCCCTTTTTACTCCATTGATAGTTTCTTGATTATAATAAATGCATGTACATATGAATTTATTGATTTCTTCATTCACTTACTGGTTTTCGTGGTAGTGGGTACTCAACCCAGCAGCTGCACAAACTAGGCAAGTATATACTGAGCTACATCCCTGTTTTTGTTATTTATTTATTTTTTTTTAATATAGAGTCTTGCTAAATTTCTCAGGTTGGTCTCAAATTGGCAATCCTGCCTCAGCCTCTCAAGTGACTAAGATTACTAAGGCACACTACTCTGTGAGGCTCAACTAAATTTTATCTAAGGTATAGAATAAGCTCCAACTTCATGATTTTGTGAATACTCAGTTTTATCAACAGTGTTTGTTGAAAAAAAAAAAAACTGTCCTTTCTTCACTGAATGGTCCTGCCATCCTTCTGGAAAAATCATTTGACCTTACATGAAAAGATTTATTTCTGGGCTGTCTATTCTATTCCATTGGTCTGTATATCTGTCTCTGTGCCAGTATTTACTATGTGGATTACCACAACTTTGTCTTGAATTTTGAACTAAGAAAGAGTGAGATCTCAAACTTTATTGGGCTTTTTCAAGATTGGAGGAAAGTAGTTTATTGAGGTCCCCTGAGAGTCTATATGAGTTTTAAGATAAATTGTTGTTTTTGCAAAGATGTCCTTGGAAGTTTGATTGGGACTGCACTAAATCTATGAGTTGTTTTGGGTACTATCTAACAATATTCTGTCTTCAAATCCATGAACATGTAATGAGATTCCATTTATTTATGTCTTCATTAATTTCTTCCACCCAGTTTTCAGTGTTTAAAGATTCATGGCCCCTTGGTAAAATTTATTCCCAGTTTTTTTTTTAAAGAAAATTGTTTTCTTCATTTCCTTTCCAATCATTGTTAGTGTACAGAAATGTAACTGCCATTTGTGTTTTGTATCCATTAACTTTGCCGAATTTATTAGTTCAAACAATTCTTATGTTATCTTTAGGGTTTTATACACATAAGATCCTGTCACCTTTTTTTCCAATTTGGATACCTTTTATTTATTTTTTTTTTTAAATTATCTTTATTGGTACATTAAATATACACATCATGATTGCACTCCATAATGGGGATTTGTACCAGTATAAGACACAACTTAATTCTCATTTTTTCCCATAGCCCCACCCACCCTACCACCCCCCCTTTTATTTTCTTTTTTAAAATGCTAGCTAGGACTCTAACACTATACTAAATAGAAGTAGTGACACTGAGTATCCTTGCTTTGTTCCTGATGTTGGAGGAAAATCTCACAGTTTTTCATCGCAGATTATAAAGTTAGTTATGGGCTTTTCACAAATGGCATTTTATCATTGATTTCCTTCTGTTCTAGTTTGTTGACTGGTTTTATCCTGAAAAGCTGTTAAATCTTGTATACTGCTTTTTCTGCATCATTTAACAGGAGTATGTGATTTTTATTCTTCATTAGGCAACTGGACAGCTTTTAAGGCACATCTCATTTAAAAAGTTCCCCTTGGGCCAGGGATTCAGCTCAGTGGTGCTGATGCCTGCCTTATAAATGGAAGATCCCAAGTTCAATCCCCAGGAACCACATACAACGATGCCAGATGTGGCAACTCAAACCCATCAGCAATGAATACCACACACCACAATGCTGAGCGTGGTGGCTCACGCCTGTAATCCAACACTCAGGAGGCAGAGGCAGGAGGATTACTGTGAATTTGAGGCTTGCCTGGACTACATAGTGAGCTCAGGGCCAGCCTGAACTACAAACGCGAGACCCTGTCTCAAAAAAAAAAAAAAGTTCCCTCTTGTTTTGCATGGAGCATCTCTTAATTTTTGCAACAAAATACTTAAGCAAAATTTCTTTGAATTCTAAGAGAGGCCAGTGTTTCCAAAGGCATGAAAAGAACAGAATATTGATTGGAAGGCAACGTGAAAGTGAGCACATTTCACAACCAGCTGAGAGTGAGAATCATGTCAAAACTTACCAAAATGGATCAAGGCAGACCAATACCACACTTGATATCACTGAGGCATGAATCAATATACATCCCAGAACTGAGACACTACTGATATAAAACTCATTTAAGTGCATATCAAGAGCCTGCAAATACACATTGACTATGACATATAACAATGGTTAAAGTCTATCATGGTCAAAAGGAACCTGTATTGAATGAATTACCAGCTGGAAGAATGAAATGGAAAAAAAAAAAAAAATCAAGCAGCATTCATTGAAAAATGCCTGCCCTTTCCCATGGAGTTAATTGAAGAAACAAAGATTCAAGGACTGTGACATAAACCAAAGCTCTGAGGATCAAAATTATACTCTATACAACTGTCACTTTAATCACCAATATTGATAAGTAAGTTATTAAATCTACACTTTTAGCATAATAAAGTCATTTAAATAAAACTGAAAGTGCCGGTTTCAATGTCATCTCATTTGAAAATGCACATTGCTGCCTTGACTCAGAATTCAGATTGTAGCAGCAGGTCATTATTCTGTTCTATTCTGTTGACACATTTTAACTCATTTTATAAACCTGGAATCTGTTTCTGTTCTACAGTCCTGGAGAAAAATGTTTATGAGAAGGCAATTGCATTTTGCTAGGTTGACAGTGACAGTTCCCTAGGGGAGAGGCCAACCCAAGCAAGACTGAAGCAGCTGTTAGGAGCCTATTTTCCCACCTGTTAATTGCTTTTGTGACTAGGCTGAACCAGCTCTGACATCTACCTGGTAAGCAGTAGACAGATCGGAATAGTCACATCCAAGGTGTCTGAGAATTACAATGTTTCCCCCTTCCTCCAAAATAGTCTACTGGGGGACAGAACAGTAAAAAAAAGGACTTGTAGCAAAATAAATAAACAAACAAATGTCAACAAAAAAATCCCATTGTGTCTTCCTTACTTATAAAAAAGAGAAAGAGAATAAACTAAAATTTTTAGATATAGTCAATTTAAAAAATTCACTCAGTTATTTAACAAATATTTACTCAAGCCTGGAATGGCAGACACTGCTTCAGGTGCTAAAGATACAGCAGTAAATAACATAAACTGCCCCTAGTCCTATCAGAAGAGATGAATAAGAAATTCAATTAGTCATTTGGGCCTAAGATAAAAACAAAACACAGTCATGTATGTAATAAGATCTGGGAAGCCTAAATGTATAATGTGCCATCAAGGAAATCTCTGTGAAGGATGGACATTCGAAATGAGACATATAAGCCAAGAAAGACCCAGAGAACCAGTCTCTTGCAGAGGGAAAAGTAGAAAACCCTAAAAGTGAAATTAGCTTAATGTATTCATAGAACAGAAAAGGAGGCTGATTTGGTAGTTTTGAAGACTCCAGTGTTTTTGAGAATACCAACAAATAAGACTTCAAAATCCATAGCCATTTCAAAGTCATCACTTGTGTGAATAAAAATAAAACCATGACCAATGAACTATTCGTGGTAACTTACTTTTAGACAAGTAATGGTCACCAGATAACTTTCAACAGAAAAACAAAGGGTGAGTTAAAAAATGCCACATGGGCAGAGGTTTTTGAATCAAAAAGGTTCAGCATCTTGTTCCATCTTGGCCAACCATCATGGATAAGGAGGCATCTAGAGTTTACAAGAGGAAAACAATGCTCAGTGCTCACAAATGATCCCTCAATAGGAATGAATGTTTTGGAGATGTTTGTCCTAATCCTTACTGGACCCTACTTATTCCAGATAGTCCACAGGTTTAAAAAAAAATTTTTTAATGTAAATAATACATACTATGAAAACATTCTCCTAAAACAAATGTTTAAAAATTACAGAAAATGTTTTGATGTTTAACACTTCTCCTAAATTTACAATCAACTAAGATATTTTTATGAAAAAAATTACTAAGTACACTGATCCTCTGTTTTCTTTCTCTAGCAAACACAAAACAGTTTTTAGGGTTAGAACATCTCTAAACATTAAATAATATCACATGTTAAAAGTAAGAGGTACTGAACCAAGGATTTAGCTCAGTGGTTCTGGTGCCTGCCTTGCAAGTGCAAGGTCCTGAGTTCAATCCCTGGTAACCACATACAAAATGCCAGATGTGGTGACTAACATCCACCAGCAATCACTATCATATACCACAGTGCCAGGCATGGTGGCTCACACCTGTAATCCCAGCACTCAGGAGACAGAGGCAGGAGGATTGCTGAGTTCAAGGCATGCCTGGGCTACATCGTGAGCTCAGGGCCAGCTTGAACTACAAAGCGAGACCCTGTCTCAAAAAAAAAAAAAAAAAAAAAAAAAAGGTAAACCTATTAAAAAAGAATTAGCTCATTGTAATTGAATGAAAACTGCTATTATTCAGCACCAAAAGAGATCCAGATATACCTTATACGTTATAAAATACTAAGAAGACATTTTATAATGGTGCTAATAATGTTTCTAAATTATGATTAATGCAAGGAAATATATGCATTTTTCTACCATAGCATTTTGGTGAGGCACTAACCATTTTGAGAAAAAGCAAGAGACAACAATGGTATCAAAAGCTTGCTTCAGCTGAGGTACATGGTGACATGTCTTCATTTATGCCACCTACTTTTCAAAAACAGAACAGTGATGCCAGAGATCTGCCCTGGAATCCCAGCTCTCATGCTAATTAGCTGTGCAGCCTCCATGAGATTCAGCCTTTTCTAGGCTACTGCTACCCACTCTTCCCACCTTAACAGTAACTATTAAATTAAATTAAACAGGGGAGGGTTGCTGGAATTCAGTGCTATTCGATAATCACAATAAGCAGAGGTCAGAAAAAGTGAAATAAATAATAAATTCTAAGTTGTAAGAGCTGAATATAATGTAAATGGTACTTAACTATAAAAAAAAAACTCAGGGAGGATAAGTGACTGCTGGAGTAAAAAAGCTGGCAGAAAGAGGACTAAAATCTTGCTTACCTCCAAATGTAACAACCTTCCATTAAGCACTTTCAATGTAAGGTCCAATTGATCTTCATGATAAGATAGTTAATTTGACTCATGAAAAAACCTAAAACACTGAAGTCAGCCAGCCTGACTGGAGCCATGACTACACCTTTTGCCACTTAATACTGTGTCTCTGAAAACAGACTGAAAGTCTTTCTCATTCACAACTTGACTCATACAAGGATGTATGCCTTAGCAAGCATTCTTTCATTCAGTTCATAATTTCTTAGTCATCCTATAAAGACACAAATGTTTCCATGTTAGATTTAACAGAAGCAATCAACTCTAAAAATGATTATAGTAAATGTAAATTAAGTTCTCAATCACAAGTTTGTTTACATGTTTCCCAAACTAAAACCTCAATTAATACTGCCTTCATATAAGACAGAATTTTTTTTTTTTTTTTTTTAGTTTGAGACAGGGTCTTGCTTTGTAGTTCAGGGTGGTCCTGAATGCAGCCTTGAACTACTAACTCAGCAATCCTCCTGTCTCTGACTCCCAAATGCTGAGATTACAAGTGTGAGCCACCACATCTGGCATTGGGGTATTGAGGTACTGACTGCTGGTGGGTGTAAGTCACCATGCCTGGCATTGTAGCATGTGGTCACATGGATTGAACCAGGGCCCTTGCACTTGCAAGGCAGACAGGGTAACCACTTAGCTAAATCTCCAGCCCAGCAGAAATTATTTTTATTCTGCTCATTAAGAGATATTTTATTAAGGTAGCTGAATTACTGAATAATTGGATATTTTATCATAATCTCATAGTCTGTTACTGATGTTCCTCATGTAATGACCAAGCTAGGTAGTTAACTGAATTGATCATGGTATTTGTCAGTGCTTACTAGAGTCAGATATACAATAGTGCAAAACATCCATCTCTGCACTGGAGACCTCAGAGAGCCAGTTGAAAGCCTGGAGCCCACAGTAAAGTCCTGTGCAAGTCCATATCGCATGGCTGAAATATCTGAGAATACTGAAGGATTTGTGCTGGAAAGGCCCGAGAGCCACTATTGGAGGCTGAAATGTCTGTGCCAAAAGGCTGAAAAGATCTGAGTCAGAAGGCTGAGGGATCTGCACAGGAAGCCAGGAGACGACATTCAAGGTGAAGAACATTGAAGCTCCCCTAAAAGAAAGAAAATAATCAAAGCTCTTTCAAAGAACTGCTGAAACTCTTCTGAAGAAAGGCAGTTCCAATGAAGGTCACCCACGGAAGATCAGCTGCAATCTTTCCCTCCCGTTCTTTTTATACCATTCAAACAACGATCCACTTTAAAGTGGGTCTTCCATGCCCAGAACCAGGCTGACTCAATTCAGCTGGGCATTCCCCTTAAGCTAACAATAAATCAATTAACCACAAGAGTCACTAAATGAAGAACTGCATAATGTATGTATGTTACAATATATGGGACAAAGAAATGGTCAAAGGAAACTTCAACTTGATGACTGCTTATATTTGTTTAACTTTTCCATGCAGTGATATAATGTATAAAAGAACACAAAACTATAATACTGTACTAAATAGTACAACCAACAGTAATTATAGGACTGAATAAGCAAGTTATACTGCACAAAAAAAGATACCAAGACTCTATAAATCAGATGTATAGAATTGCACCCAAAAAAAGACAGGTCTTAAGTCCAAGCAGTCAGTAACAAATTCAAACAGTTGTGAAACAGGCAGGTTGTTGAATGAAAAATGTCTGTATTTCTATCATTAAAGACTCTATTATTGACATACTTAATCCTTCAAATTGCACTACCTTTCATGTATAATTTTCAAGCTAACCTGAAATAGGTCAATCAGTTCTTGTACTTAAGATGATTCACTTTCATGCAATGATTATTTTACAAGTACTGCATTATTTTATGCAGCTCAAAAGACAAGCAGCTAGGAAACTAAGAAAAGGATTCCAGTGGAGATGGGCCAACTGAGCAATGGAGCATTTAAATAGGTCACATGACAAGATATGAATGCCATTAAGAAAATATGTATCTGCACGCAACGTTATTTAGATAAGAAAAAGACTTTGCATGGCAACAACTGAACTCAGAAAAATAGATGAGGATGAAAAAGTAAGAAGCAGTTAAAACAGGACACAAAGGATCTGGGAAAGGCCACTTGAGAAACATTGAACCTAATCTTCATGAAATGTGAAGCTCTGAAAGGTTTTAGGCACAAGTCTATTAACAGTTTAAGTCTCAGAGAAATCTTCTGACCATATAACAAAAAGTTGGATTACAAAGAACAGTCAGGGGAAAGAGGGATGAAGTTTGGAAGACTCACTAAACGATTATTAAAATCATTAGCTAGAGCAAAGTGATAGCATTTGGTTCCTGCCATAGGCACATTTCTCCCCAAGTAGTAAACAGTGCAGACGACCAATAAGAAGTGGCCCACTAGGTGTCACCTGCAGAGACTGCCTTCTACTTGCCTGGAATCCCAGAACACTCTTTTCAAATGGCCCTGAGCACACTTGAAAAGCAGATCCCCATGCAGGTTGTAAGTACTGCTCAAGAGTAGATAAGGGACAGCTCCTGAGGAGAGATTGGGCTGGTGGGAACTTAGACATCTGGTCATAATTTAAACTAGTAAATGTTTAATTAAAAATTTTTAAAGGCTACATACTTCTACATACAGAATTAATAAGTTCACAACATAGTTATACATAATTGAGCATCAGTATCTAGAAAACTAAGATTATTTATGAAATATAGTACTGATGTGACATAGAAAAATATTTTAGGAAGATCTGAAGTAATTATATGACAGACAAAAAAATCTGATGACAGATATGCTAACTTGATGCAGACAACAGCTTGGATAAAAACAAATCAAATTGTGGATCAATGTGTCAACTAAAGGCAGGTATTTGTTATACAGTATAACAAAGAATGACTGTATTGTACTGTTCTTCATTCTCATTAGTGTACAGAGATACATTACCCTCACATTAAACAGATTCAGTGTACAAAACACTGCAGGAAGCATCTGTTGGCTAATGACAAAGAAAACCATGGACCCTCTGAGGACAATTTCCATCCAGCTGTAAGTATGGCGGCAGCAAACACAAGCACTGCTTTTCAATATCAACCCAAACAACCATGAAAGAGAAGCTCCCCTGCTTTTACATTATTCTGTGACAAAGACATTCCAAGAATCAATTATATACGCTACTCTTTAATAAGCAGAAGTCAAAATACCTAAATACATTTTATACTCATTGTACTGCTCTTTGTATCAATATCCATGGGAAGGATAATAATGTAAAAAAAGGAAGGTAAAAAAATCAAACAAAAACCCTAAAATGTAAACTAGGCCAACTTTGTCTTTTGCATCCAATCACTTTATCAGTTGCTTTTTTTTCTCGCCCTGTTTCACTTTGTTTTTCTCTGCATTCAGTCCTACCCCGACATGTTCATATTGCCCAGGATCTCTGTTGCAACACCCTTAGACACCTGTCCTAGCCTACCCTGCTGTGTTGATACTCACTTATGTTGCACAGAATGCCACATGACCTGACAAATGAACAGCACCCACTTTCATTCGTTTTGTTCAACTCTGATATTTCTTTGCTCTTTTGCTTGTGTGTTTTTGTTGTTGTTATTGCTTTTTTTGAGACAGCATCTCGCTTTGCAGTTCAGGCTGGCCCTGAGCTCAGCCTCCAACTCACACCACAGCAATCCTCCTGCCTCTGCCTCATGAGTGTGATTATAAGCGTGAGCCACCACGCCCGGCACTGTGGTATGTGGTACTGATTGCTGCTGGGCATGAGTCTCCATGCCAGTGTTGTATGTAGTTACCGGGGGAATCGAACCCAGGCCCTTGTGCTTGCAAGACGGATGCCGGAAACACTGAGCTAAATCCCCGGCTCTGCTGCTTTTTATCTAGTTGATCAACCTGCAATAATAGGGCACTGAGATCCCACACTATAATTATGTTTATGTTTACCTGGTCTTTTATCTTCAGTAGTACTGATTTTATAATGTTGGATGTGCCATCTGTAGGAATATTCTTTAGCACTGATTCTAGCTTCTTTAGTTACTACAGTTTACATTCTTTTTGATACTATGTAGACTGTAAAGCGGCACTTTGCAATTCCAAGCATATTGTGATTTTGCCTATGGTTTTCTTTTGTTCTCTGAACTCAGAATTATTCAGTTGAGCGTGAATATCTTATTGTAGATTTCTTGCTAATATCTGATACTCATCTATCACTTTCACCAGCTGGTCCTGAGAGTCAAAGTTACTGCCTCTCCTAAAAATGGCACCCGAGGACTGGGAATTTAGCTTAGTGGTTCTGGTACCTGCCTGGCAAGTACAAGGTCCTGAGTCTGATCCCCGGTAACAATATACAGTGCTGGGCATGGTGGCTCATGCCCATAATCCCAGCACTCAGGAAGCAAAGGCAGGAGGATTGCTGTGAGTTTGAGGCTCACCTGGGCTACATAGTGAGCTAAGGCTAGCTTCAACTACAAAGCTAGATTGTCTCAAAAAAAAGGCACCTGAGCACTGCAACAAACTGCAACACCCCTTCAACTTGGCCAGTCCCTGCCCTAGGCCCTCTCATTCAAGCTCAGCAGGCCTCGTTCTAGGGTGCCATCCTGCCCAGGTACAGCCCCCACATTAACAGGGCCAGCAGCAACTTCCACAGCCACTGTTGTAACCCACAGAGGAACTACCCAAGCACATTTTGGGCTACAGGATTTAATGTTTGCCCTGTTGGGTTTCAGTCTTGCTTTGACCCTTTGATTTCTCTCTCTCTTTCTTCCCTTTGGAATGAGACTACAGTATTTACCTTGTACCATTATATATCTCCAATGTTTAACTTTTTGATATTTATAGGCTTGCACAGCTAAGAGTTTGCTTTGAGTATCAAAAAAGACGTCAGATGGACTTTTCAGTAACGCTGAAACTGCTAGGACTCTGGCAACTCTTAGAGATGGACTAAATGTACTTGGCATAAAGGCATGCATGTGACACTTCTGGGGGCTAGTGGCAGAATGTTATGGTATAGATCTAAAATGTTCCCCAAAGTTTCATGTGCCCACAGGCTCTTCTAAGATGTGAATTTGCTACTTCCCTATGAACTTGAGTAGTTTACTTCCCTTTTCTTTAAATTCAGGCTCGCATTTAACTTGCTTGTAACCAACATAATGTGCTGAAGTGACACTGAATGAATTCCAAGGTTAGGTCAAGAAAACCCAAAGCAAGTTCTGGGACTGGGCTTGGGGATGTTTGTTATACAATAGATGCCAGAATAGAATTTGGCATAGGAGACTAGAGTGCGGACATGCCATAAACCTAATACATGACACTAATTTCAAGACCAGATGGTGCGCACAAGCTTGAAGGGAGTAGAAGGGCCAGGAACAAAAGTTCAACAACACTTGAAAGGCTAGTAAAGCTCATAAAGGAAAGAGGGTACAATGTTAACAGAAGCTGAAAGGAAAGACCCTTGTTATGAAATGACAGAAAATTTAGCAAAACTACTGCCTGTGGTAAGATTTAAAAAATAGAAAAAACTGAAAATGTTAGTGAACTGTTAATTCTGACTAAACTTTCAAGCAGAAAGTCCAGAGTGTCAAGTGGTTTCTTTCACATGTATAGCAAAAGGTATAGACAGGAGCTAAAGAGAGAACTTGTTTTCCAACAGAATTCAAAGGAAAGATTTGAAAAAAAAAAGCTAACAACTGCTGGTTTCAAAAATAAAACTATTTCTCATCCACAACATCTCCTAGCAGTCAGTGCCCAAAGTAAGAAAAGATCTGGGAACAAAGATCAAAAACAGGGTGCAGAAAGGAAAATCTGGTCTCAAGGTAGAGAGGAAGCAAACAGTGTTACTGTAAAATCCTCTGCTAAGGGTTTCTCTTGTGGTTTCTCCTCCTTGATCTTCTTCCCAGTGCCTTTTTCTGTACTTTTCCACCACATTTAGATGTCCCCCAAGGACTTGGTAATCAATCCCGAACAATTTCTTCTTAGACCACTCCAAAATTTCTATTAACCTCAAAATCTCTGTGTGTGAGTGTGTATGCACACACATACCTACCTCTAGCTCCCCCCCCCAAAGATGGCAGAGAGATCCACACATCTCTGGCAATCTCAGAGAAAACTTAAAATTTTCCAAATTCTGTCCTGTAGGCCACAAGTTCCTTCTAAACCTAAGCACACAATGGAAGTAAACAGCACCACTTCCATTTAATTGCCCAGCCTAGGAGTCTCCTTTATTTTTAACCCTCTTTTCCTCACTAGGATCTAATCAATGATCAATTTCTGTACGATCCTCCTGATAATATCTCTGCAGTCTATCTTTTTCAAGTTCTCTCCTGTCTGACAATACAGCCTTCTGAATGGTTTCTCCTTTCAGAATGTCCTTCATTCTAGTCTCAAAACCATATTAAAATAAAACATTGGCTAAGTTAATCTGCTGATTAAAATTCTTCTGTATCAAAACCTTTTGACAGCTGGCATGTTGCACTTGTAGTCAAGGCTACTGGAGAGGCTGAGGCAGAAGGGTTCCCTGAGTCAAGGAGCATAAGACTAGCCTGGTTAACAGAGTGAATCTTGTTTCCTAAAAAATAAGAAAGTTAAACCCCTTCAACGGTTTATAGGTAGTTACTTTGTGATCTGGACTTGTCTACAGCCAGCTACCATATACCATTTATTCCAACCATTCCAAGAAAAGACAAGACTTACATACCCATGGCTGAGAGTACACCATCAGGAGTACGTAATTTTCTCTCTGCCCACATAAGAGAATCTCCTATTATGAATACAACTATTCTGTATGTTCATTTAATTCAACAATTACAGACTGTGTATTCTGCAGTAACTCTAACAGGTCTTGGGCCAGGGGTTGGAGAGAGAGAGAGACAGAGATTGAGAGAGAAGAGATAGACACAGAGAGATAGAGACAGAGATAGACAGACAGACAGACAGATAGATATAGAGGGAGGGAGGAAGGAGGAAGAGAAAGAGCAAAGAAGTATGAACTTGCTTTTGCACTGAAAGCACCCACCCTAGAAAGAAGGAAACAAGTACAAAAAAAGAATTAAATATAGAAGTAGCATGGTGTGGTAGACTGACTCTGTGGAGGGGGCCAAGAATTACATAAGGCAGTAAATAAATAAACAAAACCAAATAAATACAGTACATTCTCTTAGAGTAGCAAGGTTCCTGATGTAAGTAATTTCAAAACATTTAATATAGTATGAATGCTCATTGCAGATAGAGTACGAATTTACATGAAAGGTGCTACAAGAGACCTAAAACTTCATGAGCAAGAATGACTGCCCAGTCAGAATCAAAAGTAATATTACTAAGCAAGAGAGAAGCAGGTTCAGTCAAAAACCTTCTCAGAGTTGAGCAAGTCACACCACTACATTACCTTTGAGCTCCAGGTGCAAATATCCAGCTGCAGCTGGGTCACCATTCAGGAACTTTTTCTGGACAGAAAAAGTCTTAGTATACTTTACCAACACCATCCTGTTTCCCATTAGGCTGTCTCTGTGGGATTCAAGCTGCACTGAATAAGTTTTATAGAAGACCTAGACACTACAGCACCTGAGAAATCTTTAACCTACCTATTCTGAGGTCTAGAAAAAAAAATTATCTATAGTCATAAAAAGGGAGTCTAAAAAGACAAAGGAAAAGCTTTTACTGGTTCCAATTCCTACAAGATGCTAGGTTAGCTGATTTCCTCTCTATATTAGACATGGAGAAGTCACACAGGAAATACAGAGAGAAATATGAGAAACTGCTGGACCTTATACATAGGCTCCATTTGGATCTGGTATGTGTAAATGGTAGCTTTGGCCCAGACAAACCCAGCAATCCTGTGAGACTAAAAACCAGAAAAGGAATTATTGAAGTTCTGTTTTGCGCTTCTTGTGTCCCAGAATCCATATGCATGTAGTATGGGCCATCGTGTGCATTACTCAGGCATCTGGTTCTAAGACCTCTGAGAAATAATTAGGAACTAAGGAAAAGAGTTGCACATATATTCACTTTCCCTACCTGCTGCCTCATGTCCCACATTTCTTTAACACAAAGACCAAACCTTCATAATTGTGAGGAATGCCTCCTTAAAACATACCTCTTTCCCCTTAAAAGAAAAACAGTTTAAAAAGTGGTCACATGCCAGCTCTATGGAGGCAAGGGCAGGAGGATCACAGGTTCAAGTCCATCCTGGACAACTTAGCAAGACCTACCTCAAAATAAAATTTAAAAAGGGTTGGGGATATAGCTCAGCATGAAGACTGGGTTCAATTCCCAGTAAAACCAAAAAAGAAAAAAGGAAGGAAAAAGGGGGGAAATGGCCTGGGCTATGCTGTGCTTGGTAAAGAGCTAAACTCTGGGGTCAGGGATATAGCTCAGTGGTTCTGGCGCCTGTCTTGCAAGCGCAAGGACTTGGGTTCAATCCCCCGTAACCACATAACAATACTGGGCGTGGAGACTCACCCCAGCAGCAATCAATACCACATACCACAGTGTCAGGCGTGGTGGCTTATGCCTGTCATCCTAGCACTCGGGAGGCAGAGGCAGGAGGATTGCTGTGATGTGATTTGGAGGCTGAGCTCAGGGCCAGCCTGAATCACAAAGCGAGACCCTGTCTCAAAAAACCTTAAAAAAAAAAAGAGCTAAACTCTGAAGCTTGTGATTCTCCAACTCTTATTCTTGGTATGAGTGGAACTGATACAAACCTGAACTCCTCCAAACAAGCAGTGTTTACCAAAGGATAAATGTAAAACAAAACATATTAGTCTTCTTATGCTACCAAAGCATAATATCATAGGCTAGATGGCATAAAAGAACAGAAATTTATTTCCCTCCATCTGGAGACTGGCATGATCAAGGTGCCAGCATCATCAGGCATTAATGAGAGTGCTCTTTATAGATTGAAGGTGGCCATGTTCTCACTCTGTTCTCTCTTGATGGAGTGGCAGAGCAAACTCTCTGGTTTCATTTTTCACAAGGGTTTTGATCCCACTGAATCAAGGCCCAATCCTCATGATCTTATCTAACCCTAAGTTATCTTTCAAACATCTCATCTCCAAATATACACATTTAAAGTCAGAGCTTTAACATATAAACTTCAAGGGATACAAACATTTGTCTCACAATACCCGTGTTTAAAAAATGAGCAAAACCTGAGCCAGGAATGGTAGTGGCTACAAGTAGTCCTAATTACTCAGGAAGCTGAGGCAAGAAGATCTCTCGAAAGTAGAAGAACAACTTGAGCAACCATACGAAAAATTAACACCATGTAAATTAAAAACTATAATGTCTGGACCCGGGATTTAGCTCAGTGGTTCCAGCACCTGTCTTGCAAGCGCAAGGACCCGGGTAACCACATACAATACTGGGTGTGGAGACTCACACCTAGCAGCAATCAGTACCACATACCACAGTGCCGGGTGTGGTGCCTCACGCCTGTAATCCCAGCACTCAGGAGGCAAAGGCAGGAGGATTGCTATGATGTGAGTTAGAGGCTGAGCTCAGGGCCAGCATGAACTACAAAGCAAGACCCTGTCTCAAACAAAACAAAACAAAACAAAACAAAACAAACAAACAAAAAAAACCCCTGAAAAACTATAACGTCAAAAAACTTGTGGGGGGGGGCGGGGAGTTAGCTCAGTGGTTCCGGCGCCTGTCTTGCAAGCGCAAGGGCCCGGGTTCGATTC